>VZTD01004521.1:203536-236182 GCA_013397725.1 Rhagologus leucostigma
CGTTCAAATTTCCATGAGTAAAGATGTTTGTGTTGAAATAAGCAAATGTTGAAGTAACTGTGATCCAATGAGAAACCTCAACAGAGAGACGTAGTGATGAAGTGAAAATCCTTGCTCCCAGGGAAGGAGAAGACTTCTGTTCCTAGAGATGAAGATGATCCCCGAGATGGATGAAGAGAATCTTTGCTCTTGAATAGCTCCTCCTTAAAATAATACTGCATTAGCTAAGATTGAACCCTCAAAAACGGTTATGGGGAAAGCTGTAAATTGAGGGAAGAGACTCACACATACCAACAGAAAACCACCCCAGGCAGCTGTTGTGCTGTGACTGTGGAGAAGCCCCATAGCATGGGCAAAAGAGACTCCTCTCCCTAAGTGAACTGATGAAGGACTATTACCAAGGTGGTGAACTGACTGAAATAATCCTAAATTTGTGTCTTTATGTTGTAAGTGGGAGGAGGGGGGAGGATGAGGGGAGAAGTGTTCTGAAGGTTTATTCTGACCCTTAATATTTTTTTTCTTTTAGTTCTGTTAATAAACTTCTTTATATTCTTTAAAGTTTAGAGCCTGCTTTGTATTCCTCCTAATCCTCGACTCACAGAAGGTAAAAAAATGTGAACAAACCCACTACACTAAATTGGTGTTTCTGCCTGGTTACGAACTAAACCTGCTACAATAAAGCATAGAAGCTATATTAGTGCTAGAGTGTTGAGATGGCACGCAAAACATGCCACCAGTTGAGGTGACTGTCTTGTTTCTAAGATAGGCATGGCAGCAGCCATTGGCAGCATGTAGTCAGTAGTGGTAATTGTAGTCCCCATCACATGGACTACATCTCCAAGTCAAAATATGCTGGGTTAGATGAGCCCTGTGAAAAGATGATTGAGCTTGTAAGTGATTTAAAAAGTTATGAGACATTTTTTTCAAAAATATGCAAAGATTTTTTCCAAAATATTCCTTCATTGTCATGCCCACTATTTATGTATGTATTCCAGCATTTGTAGTAGACTAAAGGTGCTAAAACAATTATCAGTCCTTGAGTAGTTCTGCTTAAGCAGAGCCAGCCCCACAGTGTGAAATCAGATGGAGTGCTGTACTGGTATGGATAAGGGCACAAGTCACTGCTTTTCAAGCAGTTAAATGTTTTGGGTGTAGGTGTTTTTTAAAACATTAGAATTTCCATGGTTTTGAAAAATCCCCATTTTCCTTCGAAAAATGTTACACTTGCAGAGTCTTCTAATTATTCCAAAACCTCTCAGATTATTTCTGCCTGTCTAATTCATGAGAATTTGCCATCTTAAGATTTCATTACAGTATTGAAAATATAAGAAGTGTTACTTTGGCTATTTCTTGAAAAGGGAACAATAAAATACACAGACTGTAAAAGTCCCAAGATAATATAAATCACTCTCTTAGCTGGGAATAAAACTAGCTAGGGCTTGGAAGGCATCTTCTGATTTATACTCATCAAATATCTGACCCATACTTATTACCAAAACACTATGCTGCAATCTGGAAAAAAAAGTGAGAGACAATATTCTTCTGGCCAGCGAAAGCATGTTTCTTTAGAAAAGCTGTTTAATTCAAGTTCAGGTAGCTTTTCACATTTCCACTAATCCGTGGGTGACATCTGAGATGTAAGTATGATGTGAAAGTTGAAGAAGTGTTCTTAAAATAGATTAGACTTATTGCAGAGGTGGGAAATGAACAGTGCTGCCAGCTAAGGGAGGTATTTGTTTGACTCTGTTTTGTGTTAAGATGCTACCTTGAACTTGCAGATTGAGGAGAAACAATATTGAGTCTTGGAAATATACTGTTTTGATGAATGCCATCTACTGGAAATGAGCCAGTTGTATTTGCTTGCTTTGTTGTCAGCATCTCAACACTCAGCATGAACTCCACCATGGCAAACTGTTGGAGTAAGTTATTTCTAGTCTGTAATGAGTACTTCTATCACATTATTATTGAAAATAACAGGTCTCAAATGTGTATGGTATACCATTTTTCATCAAAGTACAATTTTTTTAACGTTACAATGAGCATGAAAACCCCTCTAACACTACTTTGAGTATAAAAGACTGAAGATAATATTGTCTCTATAACAACTAGAAAAATTCTGTCTGTATGTGTATACACAATTTACAATTGGTGCTTTGAAAGAAGTGGGACACAATTTTCCCATAAATAATAAAGATAAGTTTTACAGGGATTAAATTATCTGAAATTTTAGTCAAGTAAAATGAATAATCTTATGCAACAAAAAAATTTAAAAGGAAAAGGAAACATATAGTGAAAATGTAAAATTGTAAAACTTGAATTTAACTAAGTGTGTTTAATTGCCTAAACTAAAAAGAAAAATGAAAAAGCTAAAATTATGTATGAATTTATGAAAATAGACTGTATGTGAGTTTGAATGAAATATTTTGGGTTTCATTTTCACCCATTGTTCTTGACATTTCATAGCTCTGTGTTTTCCTCTTTCCCTTTGGTTTACTATCCTTCCTTCTCCTCCTTTTTATTTGTGATTGATCATTACATATTTTTAAATTTTCTCTAAAAGAAAATTATTTTTTAAAATAAATATTGTTTACCAGTTTGTGTGAACATTGTCACTATTATTTTGCAACTGGTTTAACACTAATTAAAACATAAAAATGATACAGTAATGAAGGAGGCGCTATTTAGTTGGATGCTTTGTAAATTTGATGTTCAGGGTATTAGGTAACTAGGCTAGTTGATTGAACTTCCATAGTTTATACCGCAAGATGTAGATTCCAGCCTGTACCTCTCTGGCAGGTGTTTCACAGCAGGGTGAATTTCCTTCTGAAAGGGGCTGTTTCTCTCTGTGGGAAGTATGTTAGGAATCTCCTCAGTGCTAGTGTTTTCTTGAACATAGCTAAGGCTCTCAGAATTGTATCTGATTATGAGCTGTGGCACCAGCTCATGGCAACTTGAAAACCCTCGGCAAGCGCCCCAGATCTCAGACAATCTGTTCCCAGGCTAAGCCTGTCTCAGAGTCAGAGCCTCTGATTGGAAAAGGGCAAACAGGTGCAGCAATGAACTGTATAATGTAGATTTAGGGGCCTCCGTGCCAATTTTTCGCTCTCCTGATCTCTTCCTATCACACTGAATTACTTGCCAATGCAAGCACAACATAGGATAATCATATTATTCCACATATAAAGCTCCACAGTTTTGTCTTGCTGTTTTATAAAACTGTCATAATTATTAAACCAACTAATTCTCAAATATGCTTGGCTTTCAATTTGTACTGATTATGAGAATAAAAGATGTTTCAATCAATTATTGAAAAAATACCCTGAAGGAGTGAAAATGTGGATTCCATTTGCAGTGGGGTCTTAAGAGCTGTGTGTTGAAAAGAGAGGGTGGTACTGTTTGTTAGAAGCATTTAAACCAAGGGTATGTATGTAATTTAAAGCTTCATGTGCAAATAGTGCTCAAAGTAAAAAAAAAAATTACACTGTGACTCAGTTTTCAGTGGAATATCAAAAAAACAGGGAGTGGAGAGCTCTGTTTCTCAATTCACAAAGTAGAGCAGTTTTCCCAGCAATTTTAATGTATTTCGAGATATATTTTGTTAGTTCATGCTATATCTAGCATCTAACTACTCAAGACATCCAACCAAACCATACTCCCTGTTATTAAAATCACCATGAAATAATAATTTTTAAACTTAAGATTCTAAAACCAAGGCAAGATTTCTCTATAAGAGTTCTAGAGATTGCTAAAGAACTTACTGAGTTGTGAGAGCAGAGAAATAGAAATATTCACCAAGATTAATTACTATTCTTCCTCTCTAGCAGATGATTAGAGATCAGAGCAGGTAAAGAGTAACATTGAAAATCCCACTACTGACTAGCGGTGATGGCTAAAGACAGATGAACACAGTAGTATATCATATTTTGAAACTGGAGCGGATTTTTGTCTTCAGTGAGCTTGAAAAATTATTTCAGCCTCTTGTTTGCAGAGTTAAGACATCAGAAAATAAATCCAGTTTGGGGAAACTTGTCAATAGGAGAGAAGGTTTTGTTTCTCTCCAAAAATATGCCTGCAGATCTTTCAAGGTCTTGAGGGCTACTCTTTCTTCCTACAAATCTTCAGAAGTCAACTCTGAGTGAAGAGAGACCAGTGCTTCTCATTTGCAGCTCGTCTGCCACATCTTTTGTTGCTATAGCATGCCATCCTTCTAAATTGCGTTCTCTAACTCACTATTGTTTGACTGTGACATCACATAAAACAGAAGTATCCATGACGGATTAAGAGGAACTATGAGGTGAAGACTAAGAAGACTTGAAAAGGAATGTCTCCTCTGAACTTTACTCTTTGTTTTGTTTTATTCCTCTCCATTAGTGTCCTCTGCCTTCAAGAGAAATATGTACCATCTGATCTTTTTGAGTCCCTATCATACTATAATAATTCCTTGATTTATTGCATGATTCACAGTGTCCTTTTATTCTGGAGCACATACAAAACTTTAGAAGGAGAGGATTTGGAGATTATCTAGGAAGCTATATTACTATCTTTAGGATACTTGTCTAAAGCTTTGAAAGAGACTCACATTAATGCCAGTTTCAGGAAGAATTTTTAGAGATTCATCCAGACTCCTTGGAACAATGAATATACACATTTCACAGGAAACTCTCCTATCACTTGAACATGTTTGTTATACGTGAGCATAGAGCATATAAATTCTATGTACTGGAATCATACATTTGATTGCTTTTCTCAGGTAGATGCAGTACTGAGCTAAGCAGTCTAAATCTTAAAGTAGCAACAAATCATTGAGTAGGCTACATGTTTTGTGAATTTACTTTTTTATGTTAATGTCAGCATTTCAGTCTTTTATTTTTCAGTACTACACTAGTGTTTAAGAACTACATGCAAGCTACACACCTGACCTCTGTGGAGCTAAGGGAGCTAATTCACAGCAGAATTTGGTTACAATAATGGTTGTATTCCAAATAAACCGTTCTGGAAACATGCTATCTGTACTTCATATGCACCTCAGGAATTATTTGGCTTGAGGAATCCATCTCCTACTACAGTTTGCAAGATATGCAGTTTCCTGAATACAGGGGAAGCTTCAGACAACTGCTTGTTTAATTCCAAATGTGAACATTAGATTGGGTATTTTCAAAGTAATTTTCTCTCCATCATGTGCCACTACTTCCACCTGCCAACATTTTATCAACATGTTTTCAATAGGAAATTCATTTCATACTTGCTGCTGGAGTTATATTCTAACAGTTGAATAGCCTGAACATGTTCAACATTATAGGTCAGAAGGTGCCACGGTGTAGAGCTGAGATAAGGGAAAAAAGAAGACCTCCAAGTAAGTAAGTTTTGACTTGTTTCTTCTGGTATGTAACAGCCAGCATTTTTTTGCTATCACTGTTTCCCAAGAGTTATAATTGGAAATCCAACATTTAGCTTGATAAGAGTCTTTTTTATTTCAGTCAGAGACTTCTATTTCTGTTTAAGAGCACACTACTAATGTATTTAATTGGAGAAATATGAATAGTTTGCATTCTGCAAAGTACAGAACTACTGCAAATTATTCTGGATTTTAAGCCTGTTAAGAATTGTGCTTATATAGAGGCCATACTTGCAAAGCATATTCATGTTGTTGGAATGTAAAATCAAAGAAGTAATATTGCAATCCTCGCTTAGTAAAAGTCTTACTGAAATCAGTAGAAATATTTTCTAAAATATTGATGTTTTGTATATTTGCCTATTACAAAAAAAATCCCCAAACAAAACACCCTCCAAAAAAACCCATAAACAAAAGCACGAATGAAAACCTGAAACTCATTGAAATTTAGAAATATTTAGAATAAGTCTATATAGGCCTGTCATTACTTTGATTGTACAGTGAAAAGCTAAGCAGACAGTAATGTGAGGCAAAGTTATGCCTTAATAGGACGGTAAGTTGTACTCTTTGCAGAGCATTATATTCCTTAGAATAATTAAAGAAATAACCTTCTGGTTATCAAAATTTTCCTTAGAATACGGAGTTTTGAATGGGATTAAATATTTGATCAGTGATGTTCCCGATTTTCTATATCACTTATTAAATCTTCCTAGGTCATTATTTATCAGATGATAGTGGCTGCTTCAGTACTTATTTTAACTACAGTCTATTTCTCTAAAATCACATTTCATTTAGCACTTGGAAATAAGAGTTTGTTCAGTACAGTAATTAGTTTTAAACTTGAAGATAAACCAAATAAACACAATACTGAAGTTTCATTATCATTGTCAAAGTAATGCATTTTTCCATATTTGTTGGGTAAAAATGGGAACAGTCCACTTAGTTGGGCAAAAGTCTTTGAGTTATACCGAGAGTTTCTTTTGAACAAATTGAACTTTTCCAGTTATTGTCAAGTTTATTTACAATAGAAAAAGTTTGATAGCCAGCATAAAATAATATCAACTTTTAAAATTAAAGGAAAAAAAGGCTTCAAAATTTGAACATATTTTGCAATTTTGATTCCCTCTTCTTTAGTGATTTCTATATAGGTGAAAAATAATTTGATTATTATGTACTACCATTTTATTTATCTTCCTTCTTTGACTTCACAATTCCATTTTCATGAGAAAAAAATGCACTTCAAGAAGGATGTCTGCTAGCTTCCTTTTAAATTTCCTGTGATTTGAAATAAATGTTTCTCTAGTTTATCACTAGAAATAATACACAGAACAGTCTACCGATAGTAGGAAAGGAATTTTAAGTTTTATTGGCTATCTGAAGAACTCCGGAAGCCTGCATTTTTCTGAAAATGCCATTTTTCAGTATTTCTGAGGCAACACAGATTTGGAATTCCAATTGGTAGAAATTTTTCACTTTTTTTTTGTTCAGACTTTTCTCTGAGGGAAATTTTGGAAAGAATTAATTTTTTTGATGAACCAGAAGCTCAAAAGTTTTTTGTTCAATTCACAAAGCAGTGAGGGAAGGTAGTTTCACTTCATGCAGGAGAGAATTTAACTGGGATCTGCCTAAGACGAGTTTTTCTGCATCACTGCATGCAGGTGTGGTAAATATAAGCAGATGAGGTTTCCTGCAGTGAAATCGAAGGGAGACCCAGGTGAAATAGTGCACAGCTTCAGGATCAGATACGTAGTAGATAGTCAACGGCATTGCTATCTAAAGACAGAGGTGTTCTTGACTAACACCAGAGAGCTACAATGTCTCTCCAATGACATAGAAAATCCAGGAAAGGATGATTATTACTGGCAATATTGGCTTCATATGGAAGCTAAACTTTCTAAATAAGCTCCTTTTGTTCACAGCCCAGATTTCAATGTGAATACAGTCCAGTTTTAAGTATTCAAGAAATAAGAAGCTTCACTAAGGCTTTTGAGGGGCTTATTGCAATGAGTCTCTCCCTGCTGAACGTCTGTTGCTAAGGGGCAAGTTTGCAAAAGGAGATTGACTTCTGCAGCTAGCTTAAAAGCAGAGGTAAAATGTCCCCAAGGCAAGGTGGTTTAGGAAGAAAGGCATCAGCTAATTAAACTTAATTGGGTTAGCCAGGGTAGTCTGATTAGCATAATTAATTTAGGCCTCGGAGCAGGCTTGAGCGGTGTGTGTTTTTGTGAGAGATCCTTTGAGGGAGGTGTTTGGGACTCTGAAGTGGAAAGAGTAGTTAAATCTCTAGGTCAAGGGAGAGACACTGTAGATGAGTGGGAAAGACAATATACGTAAATGCAGAGGATTTAGCCTGCCTAAAGGCTATGTACTCTTTTGAAACTGGCAGTGGTTAAGGAAAAAACCAGAGGGGCTAGTTAGAGGATTTTAATCCACGTGGAAAGCATGGGGAAGGAGTCCAGCCAGCCTGTTACACTTGTGCTTGACAATACTGTGATATAAATAAAAATACGGTGTCTAGGTAATAGTGGGTAGGATTAAAACCAGACTGTATAGCAAAGAGGTAGAATCCTCCAGTTAGGGGAAGTTGAAATGATTTCACCTTAACTGATTTGGGATCTTTTTCTACTGCAAAAAGTGAATTAAGTACTGGTGTAAACTGTTTTGAGAGCTTTGTGTACTAGCTTTGAGTACACATGAGCTTTGTGTCTTAGCTCATGAAAAGAATTCTTAAGAAATAAAAAATTTGCAACATAAAGGATTTTCCTCAAATGAAAGAGAAAAACCAAAATTATGATCACTTAATAACACTTCTTGTTTTATAAAGAAAGTGGATTTGAAAATACATATATCCTATCTTTGATTGCAGCACTACTTTAATGGAGTAGATTGTGTAGTTGTTTATTCCTGTACTAAGTTATGTAGTATGTCAGTTTCATTGGGCCTAAATTGTGTGTTATCTGAACTGCCTTCACATCTCAAGGCTTACAAGTTTTCTGAATTTTTTTCTTTTTCTTTTTTTTTTTTGCTAAGCATTTAATTTTCAACTTCACTGTGGGTGATGCAGTGGTGGAATGAGCCTTTGTCATCCTCTCTTTTAACCAGTGCATGTCCTGGCTGCCAGGCAGATAACCTCTTCCTTTTTGGCTGAGAAAATAAGGTACCTCTGTTGTTAAACTTACCCTAGAGCTGATTGGTATGAAGCATATTTGGGAATCCCAGAGGGGAAAAGATTTTTCTGCTGCCCAACCAGTACTTTGCCCCAGTACTCCTGTGAGTTCTTTTTATTACTCTCTGACCTACAATTTAAATCACCACAGTTTCAGCTCCAAGATCAAAGTGAAAAATGGGAATTTTACACTGAAAAACTTTATAGTAATTCTGTATACACATTTGTGACTATAGACTACTCTTGAAAGACACATCTGAGGACTTTTCATTATTTATATGAAGGATGACTAATATATAATCAAGGATATTTGGGATGTAATTTTGTGAGTAAGGATTCTCCTGAGACCTTGAGAATTTTGACTGAATATTATGAGATGTTGTCTGCAATAAGAAAATGTAGTTATTAAATATTGAAAAAGAAATATATAATTTGTCCAAATAAATTATGCAAATTGAAATACTGCTTTTGTAACTAATGTTTGAATTTCTTTTTACTTAATTTCATTCAGAAATTTTTTAGCTGATTTTTCATATCCATCCAAACTATCATGCACTCCTTGAAGTGACGTTTCGTATCCTAAATAAAGTATTGATATTTTAGTTGATGATTTGGAGGAGAATCTCAGTATATGTGAAGGCAACTATAAATTAAGATTGTTATATTCTAAGATCATGATATGTGATAGCCTTTGGGAAACTTCTTGGTTTCATTCTCACTTGAAATAGTATGAGAGCAATTTTACAATGAACAATTTTTTTCTGGTGCTAGCTGGACCTGGATGACAGAATAAAGCATGAAAATTAGAATCAAAGCAAAGCTGATGTACCAGAACCGAGACAAATAAATAAACCCCCAAGTTTTCCTTTTCTAATCTTAAAAAGGTTTATGTTTAGGTCAATTCTTGCTCAGTTCTGCTTCAGAGCCATTCAGATGAGATTTTACAAAAGGAAGAAAGGAGAAATGTTGCTAAATTGCTTAGAGAAAGGTTAGCCACTCAGCATGAATAAACTAGGGTTTGCTACAGCACAAATATATATGACATGTTGAAAAATGTTTTAATGAAGTAGCAAAGGTCTGCTAGGGAGTGAGTTAAAAAGAAAAATATAGCAGTGTAGTACACTTTGAAAAGACAGAAGAATTCTTTTCTTTTTCTTAGAGAAGAATTGAAACCATAGTGTTTCATGTCTTTGTTTTAAACTCTGTGGCAACTCTGTATTGTTTAAAATACACACTCCAAGTTTCAGGTTTGGCACCTGCATTATTTGAGGTATAATTGCATTTACTCCATGTAATTAGAATACAAATTTGTGTTGCTGAGGCAGGATAGTGTTGTGGTTTTTTTCTTGGGAGGTAGTGTTATGCAGTCTGTTTTGTGTTCAGAAAATTTGCCATGACAGTGCTTCATAATAGAACCAATTATCAGGAATGCTGTTACACATAGCCTTCCAGACCCCAATTTAAACAGACGCAAGTGACAATTTCTTCTGTGAAACAGTCTCCATAAATCAGCCATATGTGAAGCCCAACATGCTTATTGAGGATAAAACAAGAAATAGGAATTTTTAAAAAATAATTATGTGTTTTCAAGGTGTTCTGATTAACTTTCAAACTAAGGGAAAGTAGCACATATTAACAGCACCTACCAAAACTACTCTCTATGTATCTTTAATAGGTATCAGAATACTTTATTCATTCACATTTCATTTTTAAGAAGCAAAGATCCCACTTCCAATGCTTTGAAATAGATGTTGTCTGCTTTCCAGCATAATAGGGGACACTGCAACTGATCCTGCTGCCTTTGGCATTCTTTGGCGTTCTTGTCCTATATGAAATGACATATCCGATCGTTGATCTTTATTTTTAATGGGCATTCTCAATTATAATGCACAAAACTGAAGGAATAGCCACTATTCTTGATACGTAATTAATGTATCTTTTTTTCCCTGAGGCTTCACTTTGTTAAAATGATCGAAATAACCCAGTTCATCCTCAGACACACTTGGGAACTTTAGGTGTAATGCTTACAACAGCCTATAATTTATGTAATGTTTATCAAAAACAATGCCCTTTATCATTGAACTATCTATCTCTGAACACAAAAACCCAAACACTGGCTGAAATGTCAAATTTTGTTTTGCCATGCATTGATTGTAAGCATTTCCAAGGTATACAGTGATACACTGGAACACAGAAACTTAAGACAATTTTCTCTTTCCTTATACCTGCTTTTTTATTTTGGATGTGTTTCTTTAAACATGTGATTATGTAGGTGTTTTTATACTATATTATAATTACATGCCACTTGAAGTTTTTTCTTGAAGGGCAATCTAAGCAATAAGCAGTTAAGAATAGCAAAATTTTAGAAAAACGCCTGGGAAATAACATAGCAACTTGGGCAACAAAAAGCGAATTGAATAATTTAAGACACTATTTTACTGCATAATATTTCAAAATATACTAAAATTGCATTAAATAAAAAATATTTTTATTTAAAGTAGAAACCTTAATGACTTTTTTGCTATGTTTCTATTTTGTCCTGACTGGTTTACCTTCTGGAAATAGAGATAATAGAGTGTTTAAAAGTGTAGGAAAGCCTGCAAACTTTCTAGATTTTCTTGGCCAAAACTGTCATTAAAATTAGCAGTTTCTTAAAGAGAACGTGAAATTTTAAATAAACTAGAGTTACTAATAGAAATTCCAAAATTGTTTATTTTTCTTTCACTGTTTTAGGTATGATCAGACACAGGTCAGAGTTACATTGAAAGTTCTGTGAAAGAACGAGGACGGCTCAGCCTTCATCTCTCTGCTTTCATTTCAGGGAATTCAGTGAAACGAGTAAGTCTTGGCTTTCTGACTCCCAACCTGTTTTCATCTAGACATCCATACCCTGCTGTTGCAGAATTGGCAAGGATCACTCAGGATCACACAATTCTTACCTTAACTCAACATAATTCATTGCCGTGCTTGTAGGGTTTTCATGCAATTTGACAGCAAAGGAGCTGTGAGATGAGCTGTGGTTGAATGTGTGAAAAGTAAGGAAAAGAGACTGCTTTAACACTGTGTTTTTCACTATTATGAGGCAGTTTTGCAGCAAAGAACTTTGTTCTCTTTGTGAATTTCTTTTTTCCATTTATTCAGTAAACTGAGATTATCAGACTGAATCTTAGGCAACAAAAATAACAAATTCTTTGGTTTCTCAGAAGAAAAGTAACTATAAAAAATATTCATTTCTACCTTAAAGGGGGAGAAGAAAGAGAAGATAATGAAAGTTAAAAATGTTTTTGATCTTATCTTTTATTTACTTAAAATATTTCTCTCATTTCATTTTTTTTAATTAATATATGAGGTATATGGAAATAAAGCACCATGAAAAATGAGACTTTTCTCATTCTCTAGGTTTAATTGGCTTTCAGTTCTTTTGCTCTCTGTAAGGGAAAAATTTACCAAAATATGTGTTTATTGGTACTTTTACTCTAAACCTACCTTTTGTGTAGGTGGTGGTGGGGGTGGTAAGTTCAGTCCAAATGTTTGCTGCAGATATTATGGGGGGAGAAACAGAGTTCATTTGTTTTCTTGGCACTGGTAAATTAAAGCTTTACTTTTTATGTGTTTTAAATCTGAAATGTATAATAAATATTGACTAGGTCTAGCTTTCCAAAACATTAAGCATTGTAGTTGTTTAAAACAGAGAAACATGTCAGAAAATTCTGCTGCATTCTGCCTCTGGGAGTGTGCTGGTGTTTAGTTTATAAGTCTCAGTTTGTGCAAATCTATAGTTTTCCATCTACACAAACCGAGTGATTTCACATTTTTTTTCTTTCACCTACTTGAAAAGAGGGATTTCTACTGTCTAGCACTGCTTCAGTGAAGAAATGTGTCAGTATTTTAAAATAACATTTGCAAAACTATAAAAGGGATGGCTTGGGATATAATTATCAGGTCTAACCCCTCAAGATTCCTGGAAGCTCAGATTCACACATTATTGATTTGATTGACTCTTTTTCTGAATTGACACTTCTACTTCCAATAATCTCACTCTCTTTGTGGTTCTGTATTGTCATTCTGAGAAATATTGAGAATGAAGACATTGCTGTCTATGTCCATTTCCATTTCCTTGTTAAGGAGAGGATAAAAGAGGGAGAAGGAATAAAATTTGGAAGGTATTTCAATTTTCTAGAAATAAATTTTCTTTTCCATGTATTTAGGCAGTGCGCTGCTGTGTACTGGCTTCCCACTTAACTTTCACTCTGTTTTACCTTGAATGTGCTTTCATTTTAGAAATGTCATAGGTACATAAAAATTTCTAAAATATTTTAAAATATTTGGATGATAAAGTGCTTATACAGCAAAGGAGTTGTCTGAAGCTCATTAAAATAAGAGGGAAACTTTCCGTAGTCTGCTATTTGATCTAGTCAGATCCTGATTTTTTTTTTTTTTCTCATTTAAAGAACAATACCCAATTCAGAAAATATTCTGGAGATAATATAATGATTAAAAAAAATCAGGGATTTCAGAGTCTAAAATGGTAAAGGTATGAGTTCCGCCTTTGAAATCACCACAAATTCAAATGAATAGTCCCAGGCTTTCTTACTGTCTATTAAATAAATGAATAAAAAATGTGTTTTACTTTCTTGCCAGCCCCTCATGATAATGGTCATATCATTCTCCCTCCCATACAGCTGACATTTTTGCATTTATTATTTTTAAAATTAATCTTACTGACAAACCAAACATCGCACTTGAAATTAGAAAACCGTTAGAACACCACTGTATAATATTGTATCACAGTTTGGGAACAGGCAAAGCGTTCAGTATTTGTCAGGATTCTTCAAAGACTCTAATAGAGCAGAAGCTGATATGGTGTTCCTTCTCGGGCAAGTATTGGAAAGAAGGTGCTTTTCTTCTCCAGCACATGGTTCACTCGGGTCACAAGGGGCATGGTGTGTGCTGAATTCCTTCAATGCCTTGCCTTAGTGAGGGCATTTCTTTTCACAGGGGCTGCTGGGCTTTTTCCAGCTGTGTTACTAGTTCTCTTATCCACACCTGTTTCTGACACCTGTGTTGTCCTACTTGGTCTCTGAATGGCCTCTTGACTACTCTTCATTTTTATTACTATTTGAACCATTGTTTCTCCTTTCATGCCTTCAAAATTCTATGTTAGGGACAAAATCTGTTCTCAGTGTGGCAGAAAGCCATTGCCCTTACTGCCCAGAAGAGCAATGGATAACACCTAGGTATTTCACTTGTTAGCTGTTAACCCAGGGTCAGGAAGGAGTAGAGAGAGGCAACTTAGCTGGATACTGAAAGGATATTTGGGCAAAATGGCTTCTGTGCTTGCCCTGTTCTTAAGCTTCCATGTACCTCCTCTCTGGCCACCACTGAACTCAGTCACTGGGTCAGATAGCCCTTGGTATCAACTACTAAGCCATTTCTGTGTGACATGCACTACCTTTAAACTTTAAACTGGACCAGTGAATTTTACAAAAATGAGGGAGGTATGTAACACGAAACTACTTTCCCTTAGTACTATCAGAATTCACTTAGTGGTGATTTCAACCATACAGTCTTCTGTGGAGGAATTTTCTGCTTTCTCTCACCCTGTTGCTGGCACTTCTCCGAAGTGTTTGATTAGAGGTTATGTCTGCAGTCAGTGCCTAACAGAATGAAATACTACCTTTCCGGATGTTTCTCATGTCCTCCCTTTACCATTTTGTATTGTATGCTATTCTTTGATCAGGGATACTTAAAACTGACAAGTAGTTTGCCTGTAGGTTTGCAGGATTTTATTCTGCTATATTATTTTCTTTGCTCAAACTTGATGATAATTTTAAGCCATCTGTATGTGAAGATAATCACATAGCAATCATATGCATTTATATGGAGGATAAAAACTGTTAATTAAACCTTTATATTATATTTTTATTTGCATTCTGGTTGTGAGGCAAGTGGATATTCTATACAGGGGTGCTTTTGTTCAAAGCTTTTTTTGACTGGGGAGTGAAAGAAGCATCTAATATCTTGAAAACTCAGTTATTCTTTTCCCCATAGTTTTTCTGCTTACACAACAAGAGCTGATGGGGCATTGTGCTGAGGAGACCATGACAACTTCTTTTATATTAGCTTGAACACCTCTGATCAAATCAAAACACCCAGTGTTATCAGACTTGTTTGAGCAGCCCCACATTGCATTTTCCAGGCAAGTTTCCTTCAAAAACTCATAAAAATAGAAATTCATAAGAGAAGGAACATTACACTAGTGATGCTGAACTGGAAGGAATTGCTTGGCCAGCAGTCCAAACATCGGAATGGGTATTTTTACAATATCTTATATGAAACTCATCAATTTACTTTGAGTGTGGCTGCAAAACTGCAGCTACAGCAAAGACAAGAAAGTCAACACATTGCAGTAATGCATTTAAGAACTCACTGTCAGCTTCTCAGCTAGACTGCAGATCCTGTTGTATGGATTGCTCATCTGGAGATATTGGCTTTACTTAATAATTATATTTGAAGGGAAATTTGAGAATAAATCTCCAAAAGATGTTTAGCTATAGGTGTGATTTTTTTTCCCGTGCAAGCAAGTGTACTCTATTTGAAACTGATATAGTAAATTATGGTCATTTATGTAACATCATTCTTAGAAACAGCCTATGTGATGTGGAGTAATTCAGAGTGCCAAATATCTAAATGCAGATAGTTTCTTAGAATATTACAGAAAAATATGTGTTGTATTATGCTACTGCAAAGGCATAATTGTTTACACTGAGTTTGTAGGAGGTCTGTCTCTTCAAACATAGACAACCCTCTAATTTTAACCCTTCAAAAACATATCAGAAAGAATATAATTTTATTATTTCTTTATGACACATTTTCTTTGATCTAAAGACTAAACAGAATTAATAAAAAGAATAGCCAATAAATTTAGAAGAATAATATGATTCTACACACAGGATTTCTGAGACCAATAACAACATATTGTGCCAATGTTAGGGTCTAAAGTGACAGCTAAAATTTGGGAAAAAAAGGCCAAAAAGAAATTCAAGAATACTTTAAATTTTTAGAAATTTATTTTGAAGCTATAAAGTTAATAGATTCAACTTTCAAATAGAGTGACCAGCCTGAAAATTCTGTGTAAAAAACCATATGAAGAGATTTCTGATGGTAAAGGTATGGTAAACATAGGCCAAAAATGTTATATATTTCTAAAAATCAGATCTGACAATAATGTAGGTGATCTGTCATTTCAGTCGGGAGGGGGTGCCTTTTTGAAACGTGTTGACTGACTCTAACAGCTGAACTTAGCAGAAAGGGAATCAGCTGAAGAATGTACACAAACTATGTCCATCAGAACTCTAACTACTCTGAACATGATGATCAGGAATAAATAAAAGCCCTTAAAAATCTTTACCAGAAGAAAATTTGGATCTATGGGTCTTTGAAGCATTCGGGACACTACGAAGTGAATATCTGCCTGAGCAGCAACAAGCATCCTTTTGTAGATGCAGAAGATCCCTGAGTGGAGGGATCCACTAAAGGAAATGTTGAACCCAAGAAGGACTTGTAACCAAACTGTATGGATGGTGGGGTTTGAAGATAGCACCATTGCCAGGATAATATAGACACACTTAGAGCTCATTTAGATACTGGAATCATCTATTGTACTTTGAATGTATTCCCTTAACTTGCTAAATCATGAACCAAGTGAGAAATAATCTTTTAGACAGAAGGTTAGACTTCAAATCAAGAGGTGTTTTTCATGTCCTGGAACCACTCTCTAGTGGCTTCAGGTAAGCACATTTTCATATTTTTGTTTTCTGTGTGTTAAATGGAAACAATAATTACTTCCTGAGCTGCAAAGTTGTTGAGAAGTTTCAAGACACGCAGGTGACGGTGAGGAGAAAAAACCATGAATAAATAAAAATGTATTCAGAAAGGGAATCAGAAGAGACACAATATGATTGTGGAAAAAAGGAAAAGAGGTGCAGAGAAATCAATGTTTTTATGTAGTAATATAAAACCCCCTATATTTGCCCATGAAATATTTTAGTGTCTGTCTTTCAGGAAATGCTGGAGGCTGTAAAAAGTATCTATGTGTATTTAAATTAGAAAGAAAAAAACGGGGAAGGCATTCATTTTCAAAGAAGGAAGGATTTACATTTTCTATTTTTAGATCAATAAAGCTCCTAAATCTAAACTGAACCATGATAGGAATCAGAGTGGAAAACTGGGGTTGCACCATATTGATGCATGTTAATGCACGTGTATGCTACCAAGTGAAGCTCCTTGAGAAGCAGATTTCCCTCTTCATAACAGTTACCTTTTTTCTGTTAGTTTTTCTGCCCCATCTTTTACCTCCAGAAGAGAGAGTAAAAAAAATTAATACTTATGAAGAAGGTGTACTGAGTGATTTATACACGAGCATCTCATGAACAAGAAGAAGCTGGGCTCTATATTAACGGTTTTCTAGGTATCTTTTCCGAGCTTCTGAGTATTTCTATAGAAGTCAAAGGGAACAGAGCAAGTTGTCAGCATGAGCTAATTGAGATGCAGATTTGTAAGACAGTCAGGGAACAAGCAGCTCATGCTGTAAAGTTCTTAAGTGTTATAATGAAGACAGATATTTAAAAGCATTGATTAATGAGAAACAAATAATTGCTCCAAGGAAAAACATTAAATATTTAGCACCATCAAGGGCTGAGCACGGATCATAGTCAATATATTTAGTGTAAACAAAACAATCAAATTTTAAAAGTAAATAAAAGCATTCTTTCAGGCAAAGCTATAAAAGTAACTGAATAAATGCAGCATGAGAAATAGACAATTGATTTTTCAAATCATATTTTGTAACATTTCAGACCCATATTCCCTTAGGAGAATCATAAATATTCTTGTAAGATACTACAGCTTTGCAGTTACAAAATATGGCTTCTTATACCTTTTGATTTTATTCCTCAAAGGGCTTCGTAAAAATATAAGAAGAGAAATCACTGAAATGCTTTTCTTTAAATAATTCTGATACTTTCTAGAGCTCCATATAAAATAATACTTTTCTTCAGTTGGAAATTCAGATAGTTAGATAGATTCAGTGCTTTTGTTCTTACACTAATGAAAAAAAGATTTTTGCTGTGTAAAATTCCAGAATACCCAAATGTGGAAGTATCAAAGTTAACTTTCAGAAAACATTAAAATATTTCTTTTTGTGGAAATAAAAGATAAATTATAAAAGCCATTTTTTCTGTTCTTGAACAAAGCTTTGCTATAACTCTTTTTTCAGCTTTTCATGTTTTTGTTTGTTTGTTTGTCTTTGGTATGAGTTTAGTAAAGTGTAGAACCAGGAGTTACACTTCCATTTAAACGCAAAAAGATCAAACTTCTGATTTTATAGCAAAACTTTTGCTTTTCTTGGACATTCTACAAATACAGGAAGGTCCATTCATTATAGCATGAGATTGTGGTAGACATATTGATGAAATCTACTGAAAAAATACATGTTTATATACATAGTCTTGCAGCCTCTCTCAAGAAACTAGAGAAGATACATTATAGATTTCCAGGTCATGGATACGCTTCATCAACAAATGCTAAACTTTGTTTCAAAAGTGATATATGTGGGTTTATAAAATGTACACAAATATACAATATAAACATTAAGCTTATAAATATGACAACACTACGAATACATTGCCAAATCCAATGAAGAATTTAAGTCTGATATTCAACATGATTAATGATTATGAAGATTTTAAAAGGATAATAATCATGGAAATATTTATTAAAAAGTTATTTAAAAGAGAACAATCTCAGGATGGTATTTTTGAGTAAATGCATACATCAGCATTCTGCAAAAGCTGAGAAAAGGAGGAATAAAAATAAATCAAAATTATGTTCACTGTGAGTGAAAAGTAACAACCAGATTGTGAGCTAATGCTAGAGACCTATATAAAAAGATTTACGTGTTCTGAATTTATCTCCAGCTATCATAATTTAGGCTATGCCAGAGCTGTACCAAGAGAGAGAAAAATATGTTTTCTACGACCTGCCTTTCATTCTGAAGATTCTGCAATCTAACCAAGTACCAGATAAGCAATGTAAGTATATTAAACCTGAATGCTCAGTCCTCAAGTTGTGCTCACTCTTTTTTTTTTTTAATATCTGAATTATAAATGAGGTGATTCACTGTCATTGATGGAAGAAACGTTTAATAAAGTGTTGAAGTGAGTAAGAAGAAGTTTGCATGAACAGCAGGAGAAAAGCTGCTGAGATGACAAGAAGCTCTTCCATACGCATTTGGATTAGGCATAGTCCTACTTTGCCCATTAGTACACGGTGTTAAAACAAGAAGCTGTGGAAGAGAGTGTTGGGCATAAATTCAAGCAAATTGACATATCTGTATTATCCATATTGTCTGATAAGGAGTGGAAAAAGAAGATATGGCCATAAATCACCTCTGAGTCAGAACAAAATATGTAATTTAAAGTGTGTGGGAACTAAAAATAGTGTACACTGACACTAGAACATGCCACAGTGCATTGTTGCTGTTGTACCGGGGACGGCGAGAAAACGACATAGATTTGGACCAGGAAGAAGTAGAATTATTTATTAATTTACAGACTCATTTATATATCTTAGTTCCCCTGAATGGCATAAGGTTATTGGTCCTTGACCATCCACCTCCCAGAATGATTGGCTAAACTCTACAACACCCATTTCAAAATATTTCTTCAGTCGGTAACACAACAATACTGCATAACATCTTGCACCTGCAAGATAAAGGGATTGGTTTACAAAAACCTCTGTTTTTCAGCCAGCATCCGTGAGAAAGCAAGGACTTTCACACGGACGCTGGCAGAAAGCTGGAAAATCTCCCTGCGACCAAGCTTTCAGCATCCACAGTGCATGAAAGGAACAAATTTAGACTCCATTCTTGTGAATAAAAACTAATCATATGGAGAGAAAATAAATAAGATCTATAACTAATTACAGCATGAGGAATGATCTTTCTAGTTTAGTTATCTGAATGCACAGGAATGCATAACTTCTTATTGACAGGTGTGCAGCAGTATATTTCTCGTGGTGCTTTAGTTCATTACAGAGGCTTTTTGACTGCTTGATCTATATACATTTTTCTGCATCTCTTGAAAAATCTGTATTAGCCATAATGGCATTTTGCATAAATTTAGCATAAAGCATTCCCAGGTTTTAATGAATATTATTGGACAAAGCAAATGGCCTAAGAAAGGGCCTGTGTGATGAGAGCCTCCTAAAGAGATAATTATTACAGAGTTTTAAAGTTATATTAACATTGTGATTAAATCTGTATACGGGGGTACTTTTCTACACAAATTGCAATTAAAACAATTGTATAGTAGTATCTCTTTAAACTTTTGAAAGTTTTCAGAAGGTGTAAGCAAAACTCCATACGAAACAAAAGCCTTTTCATCATAGTATTTGAAATAGGTAGGATCACTTGCTGGGCAATATGTAAAAACAGTAGTGTTTTCCTTCCTCTTGGCTGACAAGTAGCTGACTGAAGATGAATATTAGCCTTGAATGGATGGATGCTATAGAAATGAATACTACCTCAATCCTGTTACACTACTTTTCCCCCTTTTATAAAAATTGTTGTTTAAAACACTAGAGAGAAAAATCCTGAGAAAGTAACATGGAGTTTGGCAAACAAGCCTGGTATTCAAGGTCAGTCTATCTTCTCACGAAAAATATTGTGTAGGTCTTGATGGTTAGGAACTGCTTTCTTATCCCAAACCCATACGTATCATGCCTGCTAACATGCAAAATTCATCCACCTTTGATGTATTTGAACTGAGAAACAGTAGCAACCTTTTTGTGCTGACTTTTGCTTGTACTAGATATGCAATTTAACTTTGCTGTGATGGGGAACAGAAGAAAAAAACACTCCCACCTTGAGCCATGATCTCAGTTGGAAACAGACACCAACAGCTGTGAAACTACTGTGAGACGTCCCCCTTGTCAGAGCAATGCCTGACTGAGAGAAAGCTTCTTGACTTTATGTCAGTGCAATATTGAAGCCTAAGCTTCCAGCTGTTTGCTCTGAATAGAGCTGTCCAGAGTTTTATCTAAGCAGACTTCCTTGCTTAGCTTTTAAATAGTCCCCTTCTGTAATAAAGATGCCTGAAAACGTGAGTATTTTCTTCCAGCAAAAGCTATGAAAGGGCTAAATGAAACTATTCATCATTACAGGAGAATTAAGCAGAGGAATAACTCTCCAGTTTAGTACTAGTCTCAGCTTTAAGGTGCTGACAAACGACTGTAAAGAGCATGACAACTAAAGGCCATCAGGAGAGATGGATACCTGTTTACATGACCTCCTTAATTACTCCACCACAGTGAAAATCATATTAATTTAAAGCTTTTATGGGATATCTTGTTGGTTTGTATTTTCAGGAGGGCAAAGTGCAGTTAGACCATGGGAGGAATAATTAGATATAAACTTAACTGCACGGTGATACTACACAGATACCCATAAGTTATTGGGGTTTTCTGTAACCTAGAAGAGCTTGTAGCTTATTCAGGCCAGAAAGAATTATTTTTTATTTTCTTTTTATCAATAAAACATTCAGGAAAAAGTAAAAATTAAATTTTTAATAGTTGCTTTAATTCACTTTAACAGAAACAGTCAACATTTAAAAGTTCATATGTCTTTACAAAACAACTCTGAGCAATTTCTAGTTGTGACTTGCTAGGCAGAGAATGGTGATTGTTTTTCTGAAGTTGCCATTTTTCTTTTGGAATATTCACGACTAACTTGTGTGTGCGTGTGACTGGTTATGGGCATGCTCACATGTACATAAACTCCCACACTTTTTGAATTATGAAATAAGGTGAAATGAGAAAAAAATTTTATCTGAAAATGCAGAACACAGGAGTCAAAAACCAAATAAGTAATCCAGAAATTTTCTGAAAAAAGTTTTGTACTCTTTTGGTTTTCTGAAGTCTAGCTATTGAACCCAGTTGTACCCAAGGTAGTTCTAGGATAACTCCACTGACACTGATGTTCTTCTGTCTTTGTACTAATGAGAATGAGTCAAATGTTGTCTCTAGACTTTTTCTCTGAATTTATTATTTCTAGAACAAAAATTGTGTGACATTTGCCACTGCTCAGAAATTACTGTGAAGTGGCTACTGGGCATATTCATCATTATCCGTTTGTGCTTGTCTTCTACATTTTCTTGCTTTCAGCTTGGTTTTGTGTTTTTTGTTTTCCTTACTACTTGTGAAAATTTAATTGAACATATTACACAGTATTTGACAATTTATTAATCCCATGTCCTGTTGTTATAGGAAATGAGCAATCTCCTTCTAGTCACCTTCTAGCATATTCGTGTAGGTCATACATGTAATCGAGGTCAGAATTTATACAAACAGCTACTGTCAGGAAGTAAATTTTGTAAATACTAATGAATGCAATGCTGTCTGAATACTGATACCCCGGAACAAAACCAAGTGTCTTCTCCTCTGTAGTTTCATTCTTTAGTGTTAATACCATTATCAGCTTGTTTTATGAAGGAACTGAAGTTGAAAAAACCAAGAATGCATTAGCTAACTTTACTGTCTGGACATACGGTAAGCCATAGGATCATTAACAATAACACATTAGCCCCAATAATGTTTTCTGAAAGCTTACAGGGATTTCATCTGTTGTTGCATATTAAAGATATGCATATTGTTTCCTGTCACCTTACAGATCATACTGAGTCTACAGAAATAAAACCCAAGTTTTATTCATCTGGAAACTTACATGGAACAGCTGCACACAACAAGCAGATCATTTCTGTCAAAATGTTCTTGATTTATCCATTAGAAATATTCTCTATTTATCCATTAGAAATATTCTCCCTTCCATAAGGCAGTGGCCATTCATTCACTCTGAAACTAGAGAATCTAACTGTGCTTTGAACTAGCTGTAGGGTGTTTCCATAAAGAGACTCATTTGTATGGATAAATATCCATGAAGAATTATTAGGTTATCGTCTGGTTGTTATTCCAAAGAAATGATAATGAGATTGACTGAGTTGCTTAATAATAGATGCACTCTAACCATCAGATCAAGAAACAACTTTGTTGTTTGTCTGACTTAACTGTTATTGCCAGTGAGTTAACTCAGCTCCCTGGCACAGTTTGGCTGTGGTAGCACAGGCTAGATGAGTCCTGTAAAGGTACTACAGGTTGATAATGAAGAGTTCAAATATTTTTCTGCTACTTTAGGTTCTGCAGTGCCAACACACTCTAGGTATAATGGCTAAAAATCCCTAAAAATGGGTTGTTAAATCTAAGGAAAAAATATGGGAAATAGTTAAACAAGAATGGAATTTATATAAAGAATCACTGTGGAAAAGAGAGAAAGACTCAGCACTGGGGAAAGGTTAAAAAGAGACAGAGACTGACTGCTCCTGCTATAGCATATTCTTTCCTAGGGCTGGGCTGTAAACCTCTTCCTAAACCGCTTAGTTGTCAAGTTACATTTGGCAACAACTAGGTAATATACAGGTATTCGAGGTTTCGCATACCTTGTCTTTCTGACAGATAGCATGAGACATTCTCTATTTTGGCTATTCATTCCTCCTCATATCCCTCCCCCTCCCCTTCCTGTTGTTTTTTCTTAAACTAAGATTATGGCTTTCACTTGGTATACAACTTTTTTTTTTACATATACACACAAACATACACACTTGTTCTTACATAAAAGTTAGATAAATAACGTATAGAAATGTAATTGTGATATATGAATACTGTATATATTTATATATATTCACTGTGGTAATAAGTAGCAATACTTGGACAATTGAACTGGTGGCAGACTGTAATTGATGAGTGGGATGATGGCATTGCATCACAGGCTTCCTAAATCAGCTTCACCACCAAGAAAAGATGAATGGAACTGCAGTCTGATTCTGAGTATCTCATCGTGAGCTGATCCACAGAGACAGCTTAGTACCACAGATCCAGCAGGTGAGGTCAGATGAAAAAAGATAAGATGGAAAGAAGCTATTCTTTATAACTAATAAAATTCTTGAACATTTGTCAGTTTAACACACAATAAAATATAATTTGCTCAAGGCATTTACTAATTTGAAAGTGCAATTTTTGTTTGAATGTCATTAAATCTATTACTTTCTTTAGTTTCTTCCATAGGGACTTAGACTGGCCCATATGATCATAAGGTATGAACTAGAGTGATACGTGGGCTACAAATTCATCTGGCTGTTGAAGCATTTCAGGTTGTTTCCATGAAATCTTTTCTTCATGAATTATTTACCAAAAGCTGAGGCTTGATACCTGGTACCTTTCATGATAGCTGGTATCCCCTTTGAAAAAATATTTTAAAAAATCCTTTAGTGTAAGTTGAAAGTTACAATGCTGAAGTAATCAAAGCTAACTGGATTTAAATAATACAATGAAAGATTTTTATTTTAAGTAGAATATGCAATTAAATTGTATTTTTCTTTCAATTTAAAATTAACTAGACAAGCTGAAATTAGTATATATGCACTACTATAAATTACATCTAAAAACCTACATAAATGGGTGTTGACTGTGAAGATCAAAATACTTATTAGGCTGGACAGCACTTCCCAGTGATTCATTGCAATTCTGAAATCTGTGGACAGCTTTCCATTAATTTTAATGGAGCCTGAACCAGGCCCTTGTAGCATTATGTAAACAGCCTAGTATTCATAATTTCCATTACTCCTGAGGAACCTGTGCTCACCAGCTATTTCACTGGTAACTTGAAAGCACAGAAATGCTTTCCCACTGCTTGTAAATTAAGAATGACACAAACTTGGGGATGGTTGTGATAATAAAGTGAGGACTAATAGCATAATGATATTTAAAAGTTTTAGTCCATCCACAGAAGTATAGATAGCAATGTTGGTACAAAACTACCTATATTTTGTATAATATCTTTTTAATTAGGTTGCTAACCTAGGAAGTAGTATCTGGCTTCCTAGTCACTACTTCAGCCTGAGAGGCTTTAATTCACCATTCAATAAGATTGAGACCCACAGTGTTTAGCTGAATATATGACAGGGAAACTCTCATTTCTGATACCTAAATCACTGAGCACTAACCTTCTACTACCTTCACATGGCTTGAATTATGAAAATATTTATGTCCTTTCAGCTTGTCTTTTCCATTATGTAGTCTGGAGCAAAAGAGGCTGAGGGAAGACCTCATTGCTCTTTATAACTACCTGAAAGGCGGTTGTAGTGAGGTGGGTCTCAGTCTCTTCTCCCAAGTAGCAAGAAATAGGACAAGAGGAAACGGCCTCAAATTGTGCTGGAGGTGGTTTAGATTGGATATTAAGAAACACTTCTTTATGAAAAGAGTTGTCAAGCATTGGACTAGGCTGCCCAGGGAAGTGAGGGAATCACCATGCCTGGTGGTATCGGAAAGACGCATAGGTGTGGAACTTATGGACATGATTCAGTGGCAGACTTCTCAGTGCTGGGATAATGATTGGACTCAATGATCTAAAAGGTCTTTTCCAATATAAACCGTTCTGTGATTCTATGATTGCTCCACCTGAACTAGAGGTCTACTTCCTGTCAATGGACATGGAGGGACTTCTATTCACTACAATACAAAATGAGCACCATCCTTAGGAATTTGTTCCCCTGAACAAGTGCAGGGAGCAATTGCCAGGATAAGTGCCTATTAATTTGCAGGATTTCTCACATCTTGCTTGATGTTCTCTCTTATTGGTTTGAATATCACGGCTTTTCACATGATATGTGTTGTCTCTGGATAGCAGTGCTTTTCTCCCTCTCGCATCTCACATCTACTCTAGGAAGCCTAATCTGACATTTTGGTGCTATATATCTGACCACTAGGTGCTGTCATGACTAAAGTAAAACTCTGTAGTCTTGCTTTAGCTGGTTTTAAACCACTTCTCCTTTTAGTGACTATCAAGTTTTACTGTTTTATTGCTCCTGGAGGTTGATATAAATATTGAATTAACCTCTTTTAACATCTGTTTCTTATGCCAATACATCTGAATAAAAATATACAGTCTGCCACAGGGTTTCTTTTTGCCCTTTCATCTTCATTTTTCCTATCAAATACTGCCTGTCACCATCTTAGGTTAGGCATGCTTGCAGCTATTTTGCATTTATGTAATGAAAAATAAATATGTAGGCCATTGTAAACTGTTCTGTATTTCTCTCTTAAATCTAGATCTAATGAACTAAACTTTGATGTTTGTATCAGTTGCATTAGTTTTACTCAGTTTTTTTAAGCCCAGCTCCAATTTCAAAGTTCATAGTGTAAGAAGGAAATTACCCTGGGGAAAGTTGCTTCCAGTTTGTGAGATAATAGTTGTTCAGTAATTATTATAACTCATTAACCTGTTTTGAAATAATTTGGTCTCCTACTGCTCACTTGGTGAAAGTAGCTATAAAGTCTTTTTCCAGTTACAATATTTTGAGCTAATAATTTTCATGGGTTCAGGAGAGGACTGTGTTAAAGCTTTCATAACAATTAGTGTCACATCCCAAGCTTGTGCATATACATGTATTGGGATTTTGGCATTGTTAAGGGCTGCATTTCTTCCATGATAGTCATAATTAATGGGTACGAACTAAATTTGCTAGAGAACGGTAGTTGAAATTACAGCTAACTGAGTTCTATTAGGCCTAAGCAGAACAACATGAAAAAATTCTACAATGCATTAAGAATTACAGTTGCTTGACTGGTTCTAGGTGTTTGTTTTTTCCCCAGACAGAAGCATGCTGAACTTCTGTATTTCTGAAGAAAATGTCACCCGCAACTTTAATTTTAATGTCAGGATTTTTTCCAAATTATCCATTATAAATTGAACTTTTCCATAAGCCTCACATTTTTTAATGTTTTCCATTTTTTTTCCAAGATGTTGCTGAATCAATGTGGTACAGGAATACTTTGTAAAAGATGAGACGGAATAAAGTTGACCTAGTTGAAACATAGTAAGATTTTTCAAACGTTGTCTTGTAGTTCCTTAGGAAAAAAACCAAAGTCTTTCATGGTGGAAGAGTATCTGAAATAGACTTTATGACATTTATTTTTTAAATAGCTTTCTCTTTTATGATACAAAAAAAGTTCTCCATCATTGCTTGAGTAGAATGATGGTAGAATATAATGTAAAATGCAAAATGACAATATATAATATGTGGTATTATATTAGATGTGCTCCAATGTGTGCATCACAATGTTTTAGCCTTTTCAACTGATAACACTTGATGTACACAAGTGCATTACTTTCTGCAGCTATTTATTTATTTTTCTAAGAGACAGAGAAGTGAATTCTAAGAGCACAGTGAATGAAAGTAAACCAAAATATTTGCTCATAATATTTGGTAATATTTGGTTACTGAAATTACTTTCTATCATTACTGACTGCCCATGAACCCAGTAGACTTGCCACCCACCTGTAACCTCTGACTTTGTTTACTACTGTATGGACCAGTAAGTAGTTATATATTTCAAATGTGTAAATAATAGTTTTGCAGAAATACAGCTGAGTCAGCTTCCACTGGAATTTTGGCATGCCCATAAGACCCCGTGTTTCTTCTGGTTACACGATACTTGTAACTATCTACTTAATTACAGCTTTTAAAACCTCGAAATTTTGTGGTTAAATGGAATACTGTAGACCAGCTGAGTGTCAGTAGATCAGGCTTACAGGGGGTATATATGCCTTGAACATAAGAATACCAGGAATGCATTACACCCAAGATTAATGCAAGACCTTGCTTTATTATATTGAGTTTTGTGCACATTCAAATTTTCAGCACAATTTCAAGTTTCTCATTTCTCATAGTTGTCTTTAATCCTTATTCTTTCCAAGAATGTCTTAAAGAGGATTGCTGGAAAGGAATATCTTCCTTCTATTTTTCAGTCTCCATTTTGAAACACAGGGGACTTTGAAATATTTATTATTTCTCAGTGGATACTTTTTCTGTGATTTTTTCCCCTGAACCTCATATAGACAGCCAGCACAAATAAGAACCTTCGGCAGCAACTCTCCCAGGCTTCCTGTTGGGTGAATTATTAGTTTTAGTTTTAATTGTTATTTTTGTTATTGTTATTGTTGGATCTGCTACCTTCCTTTGATTCCTCATGGTTCTTTTATTGTAAAAGATGGGGAGCAACCTATCCAGTCAGCTCATGAAAGTCAGATCCCATATACTATACTCTATATTCTCTTCACTCTGTACCATAATTAACCTCTTTTTCGGTTTGAAGAGCCCTTAGTCTGCTTCATAATTTCTTGCACAGAAGCTGAATGATATCTTTGAGCTTTCTTGTCTGAAGCTTTTACATATCAGCTGTCACTTCAAATGCCTTTGTCAATTGTATCTGAGGTATTTTAATCCACGAACTAATGCTGACAAATCTTTTTTTTTATTGCTCAAGCAGTGCTGACTGAGTGATTCTTTCAAATATTGAAGGACTCTTCCTTCATGAAGTCACATGACAACATTTTTGGATTTTATTCTTTATACTCATCAGAGACTACCTGAATGAAAATCCAACCTTCTGTCAGTTTTTAAAAGGCCTATGCTTTCACCTGCTCCAGATCCTGCCTACCTCACCAACTATAGTCTTGCTTAAACCATTATCCTACAGTGATTTAAATTAGACATAATCCACTGAATTAAATATATTGTAGTAATTCCACTGATTTTAAACTGGACAATGATCTGGGCTTTTATTCGTAATACATACCACAAATTCATTATTTTAAAAGATACAGTATAAATGTTGTA
Source organism: Rhagologus leucostigma (assembly GCA_013397725.1). Lineage (NCBI taxonomy): Eukaryota > Metazoa > Chordata > Aves > Passeriformes > Rhagologus > Rhagologus leucostigma. The sequence goes on from VZTD01004521.1 coordinate 231,879, forward strand.
ATATTAATACATTTATGTTTGGCATTTGTAGCTATGTAAAACAATCAGTGCTTGAGTAAGTGTTGCACTATTGTGTTCTCAGTTTTTATTGTGTGAATGTCCTTAATTTCAAGATTATGACTAGCTCATTTAAACTCCTGCCTCATAATGTAAATTTAATGTCTGTGCTACACTGAAAATATCCAATATGAATGAATTAATGAATATTAAAAATGTAATCAATTACTGAAGTAGGAAAACTTTACTTTTAGTAGAGAATAATTTTTACACAGAAAATACAGTATGTGGAAAGGGTAGCTTAACATTGGAGTACAGGAAAAAAGTTTTATTAAAGCCATTAAAGTTCCATCTCCTCTTACTGCAGTGAAAAGAATCAAAAACACAACCTCCTTTTGTCTAGGAAAAAAAGAAAAAAAGACTGAAAAGCATGCTTGGATCTATGGAATGGAGAGTTGATGGACAGGTAAAAGAGGAGTTGGAAGCTAAAAGAAAAGAATATATTAAGTATCAAGAGACTGCAGGGGAGAATGTGAAGGACATACTGAAAAGAAAATGTTCCTGCACCAATACTTTGTGATTGTAACAAAAGTAAATATCTGGCTTTTAAGAATGAAGAGGTCATATAAAATATTAGTTTGTTTTGCTTATGTATTTGTAGGATGAAATTATGTATTTCTATTTCCTGAGTTCTCCTAGATTTTCCTGCCTGCTTGAAAAAGAAGTAGCCATTCTATAACCCAGAATGGCACACAACGAGTGCCATTAACGTTAGGAATTTGTCATTGCAAATCACTAAAGGAAACTATGGAAAGAGTTTTAGAAATCACCTTATGCCTGAATGAGAGGGAAAAGGAAGGAACATGGTCAATTTACAACTGAGGGTTTTTTCACTCTCTTCTTTCTGGAAGGTTGCTGTTCTGTCATATGCAGCATGCTGAGGACCTCATTTCTTTCTATACCTCATTACTTAACATCTTTTTTTTAAAATCTATGTCTTACATACCAGGTGTGGCAAATCAGTTTTAAATGATTTAATGTCTGAAAAATAAAGCATATAAAATTTCTACACCCATGAAGACAAGCACGTGTAAGCATATATTTTGTAAATGGCACAAATAAGCTGATAGACAAGGTTGTCTGAGGGACTAATGTCACTTGTGCTAGAGTATTCATTCTGGAGAGAACTAAAGGGGTAAATTTAGGATTTGCATCAGTTTCTCTGAGAAAAAGTTAGATCCTTTTTTACTCGTAACTAATTTTTGCTTAGTTTCATCACAGTGGCTCTTTTCCTTATCGTGAGTTCATAAATGCTATTCAAAACTTAACCAAGAATGTGACAGACCCTATTGAAACATGTCAGAAAGCTTGTTTCTTTTCATTTGCCCAAGCATTGTTCTGGAGTCAGAAGAGTCACTGCAGCCATTGGTATTGTGCCAGAATGAATCTGAATAAACTGATGAGATTTAATGGAAGGTTTTTTAAGGCAGTGAGTCCATTAGTCTAACAAAAATCTGCAGAGAGATTTGCAGATTCATCTGTCTTTGAATTAAAGGAAGAAAGGAAGCAGACAGAAGAGAAAGTTATATAACTAAAATTAGATATGATGACAGATAGCAAATCTCTAGCCTTTATCAAATGGTTTAAGCATCTTTCCTGATGGTTTTTAGGCTACAAAGAGAACTCTCTACCTTAGGAGCAAAATTATGAACGCATTGTGTGGGAGGATTATGTTGGAAGTCGGGCATCTACTTGATAACCTTGTGAAATTCTGCCAGATCTGTCTTATTCAGTACTGACCAGGCATGAGAGTACTATAGTTTCATTTTCAGGAATGGATTCTAGGGACTTAGTTTATGCTGAATTAAAAAATTTTTTTATTTTATTCTTTCCCTTATTTCCCTCCACTCTGACAGTTTAAAGCAAGGAAAACTGAACAAATGTTTTCACCTTAAGCATTTTCAAAACTCTACAATTATTCAACCAGTTGAAGCCTGCAGGATCATTTCTTCTGAAGAAGAAATAGTCACATTTTCAGAAAAATTTTCAGAAATGTCAAATGGAAACAGTTTTTTTTGGTAGGGTGTTCTGGGGCAATATGTGGGAAAAAAAGGCAATCCTGAGAAAGACAAATATAAAGAAAAAAAACCCAACTGAAACTTGTGCTTATTGTGACAAAGACTGTTGTTATGTCAAGTCACAGTAGATGGTGCTGATGGGCTGGAAGGCATGAATTCATTCTTTTGGGTTATACTCTGCTGAGGGTGTTTTATAGAAACATATATAAATAAACACTATTTGGTGTAAGTAACAATCAAATCTATTTGCTACTCACACATTGTCATAACTACATTTGATTCACTGGATTTTAACTGATTCAGCTGGTATTAATGAGGATGTCCTACTACTCATCTGTCCCTAAGACAGATTTTTTTACTGAAGGAAGGCATGAGTGGGAAAATTATTGTTGTTGTCTACAGTAATAAATGGAAACAGGGAAAGATTTTTTAATATATATGGAGGAAACACTGTGTAGTTTGATGAGAAAACTAAAAAGCATATTGATAGTAGCATTAACTCTGCTGGTGCTTTGTGTGTTCTTACTGCTTTTCTTTGGATTATGCAGCTGATTTGGCCTGACAGAAAGGGATCTCTCCATGTTTGCTGTGCCATGAAAATGCTGAAAACATCCTGCTGAGCTAGCCAGTTGGTAATAGCATTACTGGATATCTGCTATGGTCCCATCATATTAATTGCATCTTCTGTCCTGAGATGATGAAAAGGGAAAAAACCTTCTTGAAATCAAGTTAGTTTGGCTGCAGACTTATATTTACAGCTCAGGGAAACTGGGTGAAACATTCAGTCTAAAGGCAAAAAACTACCTCCTGGAACACACAACAGAAGTAAAAAAATAGTAACATATGCAGTAGTAACTATGAATACCTATATCGAATTTATGCTGGCAGATACTAGAGAGTTCACTTTCTAAGTAAAATATATGAATATAAGAAGTTACCGCACAAGTGTTTCAAAAAATATTAATGGTTGCTATAGCTGTTATTGTTTTATGTCATGGGGTTATTCCAAATAAGAAATTTAAACAGCAGAAATTGATCAGCTGAGTGAAATGACTCTGCTAGATTTTATTTCTTTGATAGATCAAAATTAAATATCTTTTCTGACTGAGACCCATTATAAGTAACAGATAAGAGCTAGATTTTATGAGTAACTTTTTCCTTATCTTCTTTCTAGAGCTGACCAAGGCCAAACTCCTGACCAACTCATCAGAAGGATTTAAAGTCCTCAACTCACAGCAAAGAGTGCTCTAATTATGGAGATAAACTGTACTCTAGCATAGGTCTTTCACCTGTGCAACTTCTTGCACTGTTCATGAACTCTGACAAGTAATTGCCGAGGTTTTACCTTGATAGGAATCAAAATGTAAAAAACCCCTCTTTTTTGTGTTATCAGTCAGGTTGTGATAGAAATGTGAAGGTTTTATTTCATGTCACATTTGTGTGTTACTTCAGCTTGCTTTTTTTGTTTTTCTTTTCCTTTTCCCCTTGAAGGAAGCAATGTGTAAGTAGGTGCACTAGACTAGGGCTCTGGAGATCTGTCCCCCACCTTTTGTGAGACTTTCAGTGTCTAAGACTCTTAACTCCCAGCCTCACTCCCAACCTTTCTGCACTTTGCCCTTGCTGGCTGTTATGTTGTTAAATAATTCAGTTCAGGAATTTGAAATCTATGAATGCAAAGTACTAAATAACTCTGTGATAATAGTAAACCCACTGCTATTGCTTTGGTAAGACAACTGTATGTCTTAAGTCCATGCACATTTGCAGCAGTGCTTTAACTATTAAAGACAATAAAGCTGAAAGCAGGTCGTTTATTATACGAAGTAATACTTCCTCTACACTTGCCTTCTGAGAGTGATAAAAGCTATTAACTTTGTGTGTGAATGTCATTTAAATTTTGCGTTCCTTTTTTTTCTCCCCAGTGATCAACAGTAAATTAAACCACTCCTTGGCTTGTTTTTACAGTTGAAGAGAGAATTGAAAGCAGTGCATGAGGGAGCTTTTTATTCCTTAAGACCTCACAAAAGCCAATTTCAGTGGAATGAACCTTCTTAAAGAACAGTAACAGAAGATTTAAAATGTATTCCCCTACAATTCTATTTTGTGCTGGTTTGGCCAAAATCTAGTAATATAGCCACTGAGAGAAACCCAGGTTACAACCACCCTTCCCCCCCACAGGGTTCGGGAAAAAAGGAAATTTTTCCGCGAAGGAAAGTGAAAGAGATAAAAACT
>VZTD01004521.1:236425-331628 GCA_013397725.1 Rhagologus leucostigma
GCTCAGTTTAAAGGCACAGGAAAGGCACAATATTACTTTTTGGGCATAGAGCATGATAGGGGATACACATGATAGAGTCACCCCAAGACAATTTGTAGTTTCTTAATCTGATTTTATGAAGATGTTATTATGTTTGTACATATATGAGAATAAATGGGTTCAAAATTACAGATTCTGCTCTCTCTTCTCAGCCAGTTGTATTATTTTTAAATTAATTAAATACAGTGGCAGCCACTAAGCCTGTCTGTGATACTGTGTCTTTGTCAGCAGTTTACTTATGTCTTTCCTATTTAATTAAATGGGAAACGGTGAGTGGCTGATGCACTGCTATGCATGGTATGTAGGACAAACCACACCTGCCACTGTGTATAAAATCTGCTTGATGCACATGATGAACGCACAAATGCACATAGCATATGTGCATGTGTGTAGATATTGTGAAGAGTTAATTCCTTGCCAAGGTATTTGCAGCTCTTCTTTCTTTTTGAACATACTAGCCCTTATCTTGCATTTTCTTCAGTTTATTTACAGAATTTTTAGTCTGCTTACTCTGGCTTAAGAATCTCCTGAGCAAGCAGACTGAAAATTCAGTAAACAAGCTGAAGAAAACTTGAGGTAAGGTGCGAAATATCCAGAAGAAACAAGAGCTGTAGAGTTCAGAAGACTGAACAAAACTTTCAATGTCGTGGATTTTACACAGTGCAAAATATTTTTCCGTATGATGTATACAAGTTCTACTGCTCAGCTATTTTCTTAACATCTATATTCAATACCAACAACCCTAAAATGTTGGTATCCACAAAAATTTGACCTCTGCACTGAACATCGTTCACCATCTGCTTTACATCTTCACTTTATACATCCTATTGTCTACAATTAAGCTTACCACTGTAAGCTACAATACCTTTCTATTTCAATTGCATCTCAGGGTCTGCATCTCAGTTTATTTTTGGCGTGAAAACCAAATGAAGTGGTAGCATAGTGCAGTGGTATTTTCTGATTCAGTCTCCAGTTTTCATTTCCCTTCTGCTCAGGAAGGAAGCAAAAGGTTTTTTTCTCCCTTTTTCTTCAACACCTTCCCATTCCCTCACTAAAAAGGCTGAGGTAAATGATGGCTCTCACATCTCCTTTTCAAAAAATGCTATTGAAATCAACAATGCTGAAAAACCTCCCTAACTGCCATTAATACATTCTGCAAATGCAAGCAACTAACAATGGAATGGTTACTTCTGTGTGCAGACTTCTATATGCATCCTCAAGTCCAGTCTTGGCCAAGACCTGAAATGGCTTCTGAATAATGCATTTATCTCTCAGGGAACACCATTCTATTTTAGAACAGAAGAAGCCTCGTGAACTTATCATACTGCCCCTTCCTTCACAATTCTTTTGCTGCTTGACATGTCCCCTAGGCAGATTGTGTGAGACAGACCTTTCCTCTCTCAGATTCTGCCATTTTTGGCAGCCTTCTGACATACACTCTATGCATTGCCTGCATTTACTGGATCTCAGCTGAACCATTCTCAACTGCCCATATTTTGCTGTTACATTCCTCATCCTGCTATCACCCAGCTCTGTAACTCTATCTTGTGTAACAAAATATTCTCACTTGTGAAAAAGAATGGTACGAAAAGGAGCATAAACAGACTTTCCCTTAAATCTTTATATAACTCACTTGTGTAAGAGCCTGGGGGGAGGTAAAAGGTGCAAACACATGCCCTGTGGGCGATGTTCCAGCCTCCAGGCTGGAATTATGACAAGGACATTTAGACAGCCTGCTTGACAGACTGGTTCGACAAGTCTCTTTAAATGCAAGTAAAGCTTTTGAATAATCCTACAAGATTTTCTGTTTTTCCAGATCACCCTCTATATTTAAATATTTGCTGCTGGTCTCTCTGTTCTGCCTTCCTTCCCCAGGTCTTGTCTGAGCATCCTGTCCTTCATCACTGAAAGTGAGAATGTGCACCAAGCCTTGTGTAGACCTTCTGAAGAGTTCTCGTACTTCTAAATAAAAAAAAAGTCTTCATATTTAACAAGCTGTGCACATTTCTTTAAAATTTTTATCTCTAGTGTTGAAATTGTAGAACTTGTTATGCTGGGATATTGTGAATGTCAAAAGGAAATTATATTAGAAAAAAGATTAGACAGATTTAGGGAGGATAGTACACCTGTAGCTAGTAAACAAGGCAGAGGCACAGTTTCTAGTTTAGAAAGTCCTCAAACTTTTGAACAATTGCAAAAGCCAAGTTGTGCCAAGGGACAGTTGATTCTGAGCTTTCTGCCATTTCTTTTTTCACTTGATATCTTAATAGAAAATTTTGCAATATTTTGCATGATGAAATGTTTACTTAAGACTTGTCCAACAAAGTAAGTATGAAACTTAATTTTTAAAGAGGTTATTTTAATGTGAGGTTTAGTCAGTTTAGGCCATATTTAAAGGATTTTCTATAAAAACTTCCAGTGACACTTATTTTAAATATAGGAGATTAATTTAATAAAAATTAAAACAGAATTGGCTGTACAGTATTCATAGATGCAGATATATATATATTTGGGTCTGTAAAGGCTACATAAATGGGTACATCATGCATAAAAAATGAGACTTGTTTTCCCATTACTCATTATAAGGCAGTGTTGTCTAACGGGAATAAACTAGGTTAGTAAACTGCTTCTTCAGCAATTTACCTTCACAGTTGATTCCAGCTGCAACAAAAAGATAAATCACATACAAACATTTCCAGATAGTCAAATTACAAGCAGTTTAGATTTTTCTCCTCTAGAATTGTGTATCACATTTGTAAGATCTTTCTTTCAGTTCACGGTCTTCTGTTGTAACTCCTTTTGGTAAAAGTTATTGCAACCTTAGTGCCTTGCTAGCAAAAATTACACATAAAGGGCATTTTTCCTCTGGAAAATGAGTTAGTGTTTTGACCTTGTTTTATTCATCTACGTCTTTTTATAAAATGTTTTCAGTATGGTCACCTCATTAAACCCAGAGATCATGACCTGTATGATTACTTGTATTTTCAAAACAGTACCAGAAAAATTCATGCTGAACTTATTATCTGTATAACGTGTATAAAAATGTGCATACTAGGAAAACTTACTGGACATACTGTTTTGAAATATTTTGAGAATAAAGTCATAATTCACGAAAACTTTCAAACCATAGACACTTTATAATACCGTGTATACAAATCTTCTCATTCCTACAGAGGAAGTTTTATTAATTGTAGGCTTATAAATGTACATTTGAGACATAATGCTAGGTACTTTTAGGTACTTTTGAGACATGGACACTTACGTAATTGAAGGAAAATTTATGTGAAAATGAGATGACTATGTGCATTACTGCTACCTCCACAACCTTGCTTTATACACTTAGACACAGAAAGTGATGACACAGAACTCCTTTCCCTCCTTAAAACCTATATGACTCAGGTTATAGTAATTTCAATAAATGCTGTCCAAATCACTCTCCAAAACAGGGTTGCCATCATGCATACTGGGAAAACTGTCCCTGCTAGGAACAGTCCTCAGTGCATGCTGTTCCCTGAGCATTTCCCTGGCATTTTTTTGAAGATTGTTATTTGTCCATACATACAGTAAGTAAAGCCAGCCCTGCAGCCTGTGTCCAAGTCCTAATCAGTTTGCTAATGCAGCTGTAGTCTAAGAAAGCTCCAGGGACCTATCTTTTGGACATAAAATGTAGTTGTAAGATTAGAAATCTTCTACTCTGAGTGTTTGATATTCCTGGGGGACAAAGAATCCTGAGTTCTGGACCACTTGTGCATTTTATTTACTGATTCTTAGTGCAGAAGATAAATAAGCCGTCCCCAAAAGAACAACAGAACCTTGTTCTCCCGTTCTGTCTGAGAACAGCTTAATGTCTGGCAGTATTCAATTTTCTCTTGCACATCTGCTGACTGCTTGGCTTATATATCCTTATATAGACTTTCTGCTTTAGATATCCTTATACATCCTTTCTACCTGGTGGTACAGTCTCAGCTATACACATTGAGAAGGATCTCTCTGTCAGGTAAGTTGCTGCTGTTCAAACAGGCCATAAGTTTGTGGACAGAACACCTTTCATGAGGTATTTGAGTTGATATTTTGAGACCCCTCTGAAACTGATGGGGGACTAGAATAGACATTATTTATATCCTGGAGGAACACCTAAAGCTACAATTAAATAAGTGAAAAAATAAAAATTAATTTAAAAAAAAAGGGTTTTGGCTGCCATCAAGATGGGTTTGTAAGTAATGGAGCAATATTGGACTGTGAATCTCAGTCTCACTTAGTTTTAAGCCCAGACAAGAGCAGTATATCACCCACTCCCTTTTCCTCTGCACGTAGTGAGGCTTGGCTTAGATGTCCTCAGAACTACTGTATGGTTGTTTAGATTGTCTAAACATGGGCAGTTCTTCCCATTCAAGTGATTTAGGGATTTAGATGGCAATTTAGAGCACCAAAACCTCCTGAAGGGTGTTATATAACATTAGCCATGGGAATATTTGGACCCTTTGCTAAATATTGAAGCCATGTTCCTATTTTAACAATTCATTTCTCTTTAAGACTGTGCACAGCATTATTAAAATCCACTCTTCTACTTAATTCCCTCAGGCCTGAGTTATTCCTATATATGGAGTTACTGCACACTGGAAACAGCTGCTGTCAGCAAAAACAGCCTATCTGTTAGCAGCTTAACCGACCTCTACAGAACAGAGGTGTGAAGTTTACTGAAGTCCAATTGATTAAAGTCACATGCCAGTCTTAGCTGGAAAGCAAAGAAAGAGGTATTTATAAATATTTGGGAAAGTCTTTCAAACAGAGTTGGCAAGTACAGCTTCCTTGAAGATTTCTCTGTCTTTGTTTTATTGGGATAGATCTGTAAGTAATTTATGATAGTACAGATCCTTCATTTTCAAAAGTAAATCTGGGCTTACAGGAGCTGAGACTCTCACCCTGTGAATTTTAGAGCACAACAGGGGCTTATTTTGTAACCATAAAATACTGTGCTGTGAAGTTAAAATTATTGCCTAACAATCATGCATATTTTTTTAAAAAGGGTGGTATCAATCATTTGGCTCATGACTACAAATTTATCAGAAACACATTTAGCAGAATGTCAGGGAAAAGTGACCAGTTGGGGGAGATATTTGGATTTAAGTAGAGCAATTGTCTTTTCTGGAAATTTGAAATAGCACAAGTCCAGATAAAATTAATAGCAACCACAGACTATGATGCAGCATAGTACAGCTTTACAAAACTCCCAGGTAACTAGGTAAATCCTCTGTTGAAATGCAAGGTTTTCTTTAATTTCAACCACTAGTGAATCAGAAGCTGCCTTATATATTTGCATTAAGAGTTGTCATGGGTACCAATTCATTTGTGGACAAAATGGTGCAGGCCTGCAGAGAAGAACCTTTCACAGTCACACCTGGTTCTTTCACAGTCACACTTGGTTCACACCAAGGCCAAGATATCTAGCTGCGGGTGGATGTGAGAGGTGCAGAAGGAAAAATAACTAGCAAATGAGATTTTATTTTAAAATTATTAGCATAATATTACTTTGCAGACATGCAGATTTTAGATAAGGGAATATGGAGTGTAGAAACCCTAACAGATATTCTACAGTAGTTGCTGACTGATAAACTGCCAATGTAAGTGGAAAGCTTTTTCCTTATAAACCTTAAAATATCTTCCCTTTAACAGACAACTTCCTTGAAATCTTCTAAATATATTGCCTGAAAAAGGTCCTAAATGCAATTTTCTTCCTTTTTTAAAATTTTTTTGTTTTGTTTTGATGGAACCAGTTTTTAAAAGAGTTCAAAACATTATCTGTGCAATCTCAGATATTCAAATTGTGAATTAATACAGTATTGAATCATTATCTGTAATTACTTTGATAACTCAGAAACGGAAGATGCAAAACGGGTGAAGATTTGTATTTCATACAAATAATTTGAAATAAAGAAATAGGTTAGAAGTTAAAAGAAATTACGATTCTGATATTCAGGGATCCTATTGTGTTTGGATTTTAGTTCCTTACTTTAAAAGCTTGGAAAGAAGGCATAGATTTTGAAATGAAAATAGTTTGTTGCAGTGGCCTTTCTTTATGGAGGTTGAAATAGAAATAAGAATGGTCACAAACACCCACTTAGTTCTTGCACAAAAGGAAAGAGATGTTGGCTGCTCTGAATTCAAAGGCTTTAAAAGATGATCTCAGATGCTTCTGCTAATGCAAGCATGATTCAGCTGGTTGTATTTCCTTTCCAAAAGTTCCTGGGTTTGTATCTCTTTTATAAAATTTAAATTGTGTCGTAGATACTATTGGTTGGTGTTAGACCAATCTGTGATTAATTTTGTTCATGCTAGGAAAATGGTTCTTTACCTGAGGGTGTGTCCTTAAACATTTCTGTCACTGTGCACAGTGCATACTGACACGAACAGTGTAAGTCCTAGAAAAGAAAATAACAAGAACAGAGATTTGAGTTTATTCTGTAAAAACCTTTATTCTTCTCTCCTTTAGCAGTTTTAAGAACACAAATTTAGTTTATTGTTCCATTTTGTTTTTAAAGATGTGGTTGGATGGAGAACACATAATTTTGGAAGTACAGGAAGTGAGGAAATGATGATGTTTGGGTGTGTCCAAACAAGACAGCTTTTGTAAATGGATGCAAATATTATACACAGATTTCAGCTCAGGTTGCAGAGGGAATATGCTGCATTAAGGTAGAGCAGTAGAGCTAATCAGCCTGTCAGAATTTAATGGTAACCGAATGTCTTAAATTCTAGATAATGGAGACAAAACTCTTTTTTTTTTTTTTTTAAATACTGTCTCAGGGATTTTTGTGCTCTTGGCTACACAATAATAATAATAATAATTTGGTGAGGCAGCAAGTGGAATTAGGAGTTATGGTTAAGATCCCTCAGGCAGAGATAATAGATCTTATAGTTCCTGGGAGCCTGACCTTCCTTTTACCTGTTATTCAAACACCTTGCTTTTTTTCCATCCATATGTTGGGGGTTTTCTTAATAAGAGTAGTTATGACTGCTGAGCTTTGCATTGAGTAACGTCCTGTCTCTATGAAAGAGGTGAAGGTATTCAGCATTCATATCCTGCTGTACCCGTTGGATAAGGATGTAGGAGCCAGGGGCCTTCCTTTGCTGACAGAGGGTGATTTTGGGCATAGGCTAAAGCTGAGGTTTAGAGATCATGGGAACTAGAGGGCTGCTCAGAACAGCACCTAGAGAGGCTTCTGTGTCTCTGAGGTAAACAGCGCTGCGGAGCAGGCTTTCCGGATCATATTCTTGGACAACTACAGTCTGCTAAATTCCCACAGAGACAGAGTGTGGGTGGTCTGGATCCTGCCATGGAATTGTTAGCAAAGAAATTATTCTGAAAGAATGAGTTACATAGAGTGAGAGCTACCTTGTTTGTCTAAAATTTAAAAATCTATGATTTGAACAAATTGTCATTTTATCTTCCAAGGAACACATTACCTCTGCTGTGTGGAATACCCATATGATCTGCACTGTCAGATTCTATTATTATTGTGACAGATACTGTAGCATATAAATTTTAAACTAATGAAAAAAATGTCATCTATCTTTTGGAGCTAAGTGTTCAAAGTGCATCAGCTATTCAATTTGATAGATCATTCTTCAGACAGTTTGAGAAGAAATGCTTATTAAAAATACAGTGAATGGGAGAAACCCTTACTTTTATCCAGCTTCACATTTCTTAAACTAATTCTGGAGAACTCATGAGAGGTCTACTTCCAAAAATGTTTCTTTAGTCAAAGTAGCTGGAAAAAAGAGGTAAATAAAATATTTCTCTATTAAGATGAATTTGATTTGAATAAAAAAATAAAACAAGGCATTAAAACTTACTAATGCTGTTTTTCTGTTTATTATGGTCTCCTGGAAATAGCTGAAAGGGGAAGGAATAGCTGCAGTTTATTGCTTTCATATTATTCTGTAAGTGAATGGTATCAACATTTATGATTCTCTAATAAAAGAACACACACTTGGGTTTTATAGGATAGAGCAGTTGATAAATTCCATTAAAATTCTTTAATGCAGACAACTTTTTTTATGGGAAGAAAAAAAAGAGTTTTGCAGGTTCCAGATACAACAAAATTTTGGATTTTTTTAAAACTGGATAGAAAATTAAGAGCTTGAAAGCTGAAACCTTTAGATAATTTCAGTTGGAAGACACATGAACACAAGGGCAAATATGAGTCTAAACATTAAATTTCCTAGACTGTTTTGTTAGCATGTTCATTAGCATTTTCATATTAGCATGTTTTATTAGCATTAACATTTTCTTATGTTTCAAATGTGTCATTTCACCAATTAAACCATTGCTTAAAATATAAACTAGTGCTCATTATTGATGAAGGCAGAAACATCACACTTCTGTTCATGTATTACTTGTTGCTCTCATCTTCCCTCTTTCTGTTTCATACTCTTGGAAATAGCTCTTTTGGTAATCACTCTTTACCCCCTTCCTCACTTTCTGAAAGTCAAAATTTGAAAAATCCACCTTTGCATTTGGCTTCCAGGCATTTTCCACCAACTTACTGGGAAAGTTTCCTTTACTTATTGGGAAAAAGAGGGAAAGAGAAACACTTCCTCAGCAGTAGAACAATCCACACTTAAAATAACCCGTAAGGCTTATCCTGTCAGTGGAAGTTTGGTTGTTTTTTTTCAAATGTGTTTCATTTCTATGTTCTCAGTAGATACAAGGGCTTTTCTTCCCATCTGTGTGTGTGTTTTTGATGCCTCGAGAGCCAATGCACTGAGAGGAAATTGGAACTTCTCAGGACTTATTCGGGCAAAGCAATGGGAAAGGAAACTTGTCATGTCCATACTCAGCCTCCTTCCAAATAAAGCCCTTGTACCACTTTGGCAGGTAATGCTGAATAATAAATCAAGTTATAGAAGATAAGCTGAATGAAAAGAAAACAACAGATTTTTCACTCTAAAAGGGAAACATTCTAATATGAAGAAACTTTTCAGTCTGAAAAATCCATGACATTTTAAAAATCATCCCTTCAGTCTGATTAAATATAGAAATTTTCTTTAGATAAAGTGAACATTTCACAGTTCTGAGCTTGATATTTTTTTATTTATCTCCTGCAGATTGAAACAATTTCAGAGGATGTAACTAAATCACATGTGGTTTACCATTGATCTTTACCATAAATGAGAAGAATGATGAAAATTGTGAAAAAGGTCAGTGAACTTTATTCCACTTCCTCTTCACTTACATCTTCTGTTATTTAAAATAAATTGTATTACTTTTGTGCTACAATAACTTCTTGTTTTGGGGGGATAACAAATAATATCTGGGATGTTATTTACTTTGATTCCATAATAGAGTTTTGTTCAATTTCTGGTATGAAAAAGCCTCAGAGAAACATAGCAGGAACTCTAACACCAGATATTAAAACTCTTTTATTTTTTGGGAGACCAATAACAGGCATTATTTACTTGATTTCAGCTTCATTGCATAACTAAGTAGTAGTTAACCCTTGCATTTTAGCGGAAGGAAAAAGATCTAGTTTTGCTAGGATTACATTAGCAATGCAGTGTAATAAGTGAAGTATTTTTCTTTGTTTTTTCTGAAGAGATATTTCAGAACAGGCTGAAGTACAGACTCAGTATATTTTCCAACAGGGAAATGAGAAAAAGGTGGAGTCTTCTCCCTTACTCAAGGCTGCTTCAGGTTTTTGGTCATGACTTCATCCACCGTTCGTAATTTTTTTTTTTTTTTTTGTCCATCAAAGACCAATCTCAGAATATTTTTTCTTTTTTGAAACATAAGAAATGTCCAATTCTTATGAATACGTTTCATAAAAAATTTTCAGTACAATATGTTTGACTTCTCCATAAATAATTTCACTGTATGAAATCAGAGCTTCTTATTATATTTGGTCTTACTCATTTTGATGTGCTGTGATTTTCCTGCCACATGCTGTAGGTCATGCTGTGGGATTAGTAATACAGCCATTCTGCTACTGACTAGTAACTGACAGAAGCTGTTTTCGTAACCTTTTTTGAAGATTGCAACATCTATATTTTTATTTCTGTTTTCCAGCTTATCTTTACTTTTCAAAATACTTGCAAGCTCCTTATCAGTAGAGTTTCAAAACTTGTAGTAAGGAATAAGTTCATTTTTTTAACTAGCATGCTATCGGTTCAGGAAAAGTCACTTAAAAACATAAGCAAACGAGTCTCAATATATTTTAATTGTAACCTTAAAAGAAAAGGAATGTTATCGCAAATGATCAAGACTAATTATTTCAGGACTTTAGAGATCATCATCAAAACTTCAAAGTCAAGTTAGATATACTAGATAAGCATGACTGCTGGATGGACTTCAGAAGATCCTTGAGAGCAAGGTGCTTTGGTAGGCTGACCTTCATCTGAAAGACACATGTACATGTGCACTCACCCAGCTATGTGCTTGTGAAATGTTTTGTACAGCGATAAAATCCCAGTCTATTTTTTTCCAAAATCAGAGCATTGGACTTCACACAGGAAAGTTTTCTTTATGCTTGAGCAAACCAAATATACAAAAAATTGTAGATAATCTTATCTTGATGTGCATGAACAGCCTAGAGTAAGTATTATGCATGTGCCTAAAGATGAACCATCCTATTTGCCTTTGCAGGATGGAGAGATCAGCATTGCGCCTGGGCTTAATGTTGCTGCCAAAATGCCAGTTAAAGAGATTATTAAGAGCTATAGAAGCAGCTTAAATTCTCTAGCTAGATAAAAAACACAGTAGCAGTGGCTTTAGAAGTGATGAATCAGTGTAGTAAGGCAAAAAAGCTCTTTCTGTACTTTTTCAGTTTGTAGTATGAAGGTTTGCTCTGAAGTGTGAGTTTGAAGGTTTTTCCTGGGTTTTAAAATGTATTTTATTTTAAGTTGTGTTACAATCTGTTTAGTGAGAGATGCCTCTGCCCAAACTAAGTGCAAACAGACCATATGCCAAAGTCAATAATATGGATTTTATTTAACAATGAATGTGAGGTAGAGAGATAGAAAGAAATATAAGAGGCGGATAGGGAGATAGAGAGATCAAGCAGAAAAACAGTTGTGGATCCAGCAGTGTCCCTTGGTCCTTGTTCACCCTGGGCTTCTCAGTGGTCGGAGTCCCAGAACCATTCTTCTGTGGGTACCACCTTTACACAGTCCAAGTTTCGGTATCCATGGCGTGGTAACAGATGCCATTCCCATACCATGGGTTGATATATGTATGGACAATTGTTTCTTTTCCCAAAGTTTGTAACAGTGGGAAATTTTTGTCTAGATGCATTAAGCAGGATGTGTTAACCAAGTTGCCTCTGCCAGGCCTGGAATTAGTGCCTTTCTGTTGCAAATGCCTCCCTTCTGGGCTTATCTCAAATTCCTGCCGTGGTGGCTTATCGTATGACAAGATCCTTCTGTGCCCTTGACAGTGTTTGAGACAGGCAGCTGGGCTCTTTAAGCTGTGAAAAGTGTATTTGATGGTGTTTTAATATTTAGAATTTAGTATTTAATAGTTAGTACTTTAGTAGATGGTTTGGTAACTTTCAGATTGACTTTAAATTAAATTGTTTCTTTTTTCCTACTCTTGAACATTGTTATTTTAATTCAGAATTTGCTACAATTTGACATGAGTATGATATATTAAACATAATGATAGTATAAAGGCTTATGGAAATTATTTTTTTACACCAACTACTTGTGACACTGTATTCTACTGCATTCTAACAAATAAACAATATTTCTCAATATATAAAATTATAAGCCCTACAGCTCTTTTAAAGAAAAGCAAAGCACAGCACAACACAGAGAATTAATTTCATAGGGTATCTAGTTTGGTTAGTGCATGGTACTACCCATGAAATGCACTAATGCATTTTTACTAGACTTAAACATCAAAACGAACGTTAAATTTCTGAAGGTTCAGTTCTACTCTTTCTTTTAAGGTAGTAGGTAAATCAGAAAGGAGATGGAACTCCTCATGCAGTAATGGAAATTCAAATGCGAAGGGGCAATTTACTATGTTAGCAGATCTTGCATCACTATTTCTCTGACCTGAACAACGTCATTTAAATACTCAGTGAGGGCAGGATGGGCTTTGAGGAAAATTTTGGTAGAGAGTGAGTGCTTTCTAATCGCCTTCTTTTCCAGCTTCATTTGAAATATTTTGCCACTCATTCAGTTTTTGTTCATCATTTTCTTGTTTGAAATATTTTGTCACAAATTTTCAGATTAAATGATCCCTTATCAGTCATAATACAAGTAAATATTAGTGATTTTTACTCTATGTGAAATGGTTTATGAATAGAAAAAGAAAATCATAAACGTATAGTAAGCAAATGGATTTTGTAGGAAAGAGAAGAAAGAGAAGAAAGGATGTATGCAGTCCTCAAATCACATAGTTTCAGGTTACTCCATGAAGATCCATTATCAGCTATCTGCAGTGTGGGAAGGATGATTTACAAAGCTCACAGGTGCTGGCTTTGGTATTTTGTTTGCCTTGCCATGTGTATGTCTCAGCAGGTAGCTATTCACACACATTCTGTCATGCAGTGAGGTGGTAAGGGTCATGGCAGGAAAAATTCCAACAGATTCATTAAAATCATGTTCATATTAATCTAAAACTCATGTATGTTGCAAATAATGAATGAGCTCTGCCAGCAAATCCAAATGAGCAGTGGCAAAATCTGTCCAATAAATAATTCAGTTATGTGTGTCTTCTATTTTAAAGAAACTTCTAAAGTGCTATGAGAAACATTTTTCTTAAAGAACAAACTTTTGGGAGTGAGGCAAATCTCTCTCTCCAGCTGTAATGATAAGCTTCTTTTTAAGAACTATGACATGGAATACTGTTTCCAGTGTATCTTTCAGAATTGTTTACTTGATCACAAAATGAGAAGCAAAGGCGAGTGCATGGATGTGTTGCTGGGTCCTTTAACTGCTATTCTCAGTAATACTTCTACAGAACTAAGGTATATGCTTGTCATTAAACATGTAATCTAAGGCATGTATGTTGCAAAAAGGAAAGCCTCTTGTTATTGTTTACTTTTAAAAATGGGAGACATGTCATAGCTGTGAGATAAACACCTCCTTTGCATTCACATCTCTGAGTTTCCAAGCAAAACAATAATGTTAACGGGAGGTAGAGCATTTAATTTCAAATTTAGAGGCTTTTGTTGATAACGTTCTTTAAACCCAGGAAGGTTATACTTAATTATAGATATGCCAGTGTTTTTGACAGTTCCACCTCTTTAATGGATAATCTTTCCTCATTTAAATATAAGAAGTAGGAATAATAAAAAAAATGAATCTACAAATTTAACAAGTTTCTTTTTATATGCTTAATAACTATCTTTGAAGAAGAATACATACCATATTGAGCTTTAAAAAACTGACAATATTTATTAAGCCACAAAAGAGCTTATGTAGCTTTGTGATTACGGACAGGAAAGAATTTTAAAAAAGGCAAAGTTAGCAAAAAAAAAGCTTTAAAGTAAGCAGAAATTACATGTCAGTCATAGACATTAAAGCTGGCTGTTTTTAAACTCCAACTGCTAAGCCCTGGGCAGGAAACAAGAAAATGATGAGGTAGGCTGAATGAAATGCACACAAATGCTAATGTTTAGAACCTTACCTAAAGTTAAAAATACAAATGCTTGCTTTAAGGAAAAGGTTTCAAATAAAATAAAAGAATCCATCACCTGAGTCTGTGTGAATACAAATATGCTGAAATCCACACATACGGAATATGTTAAAGAGAGATTTTCCTTTTCTGTTGAGAAATCTTCCTACTGTATGCTCTAAAGAATACTGTTACAAGAATGCAGAAATAAGGGTTTTTTTTAAATAAAAACATATGATTTTATTGGGGGAGGGAGGAACCTGGCAGTCTTCAAGTGGAGTAAGAATGTTATCATAGCATACAATACAATCAGCACCAATTAATTTATTTCCTGCTTTTTTTGAGTGCTTGCTATGGTAAATCACAGCATTTGCTGAAGAATTCTGCAGAATATGGACTGAGAATGTTTCTTAGAATAATTATCAGGTGTTGCATAGTTAAGTATTTGATTTAGGAAACTGCATCTTAATTTCCTTATCTATGGCATTAGGTATATTTACATGTGCCTATTATAAATGCACACTTACATGAGTGTATGTGTTTATGTGTATATAGTATTGAAAAAAATCTGGATTTCTTTCTACTGTGTTCATCTGCAAAATAAAGCAACATTGTAAAAATTAAAAAATAGACGTCTATCATAAAAAAAACCCAAACCAAAAAACTGCAAAACATTTCAAGTTACAACATTACTATTTCTCTCCTGGCCTAGGAAAGTATTATGTACTTTCTTAGACTCCAAGAAAGGAGCACCGAGAAAGCAGTGAAGGGACAAGGATTCCCAAAACTTACCATGTATTCTTCACTGAAGATGGGAAGAAACACAGAGGAATCAGCTCATGTATTTTCCAAGGCATTTGTGTTCCCTTCTTGGACTCCTCTGTCCTACAGACTTTTTTCCACCCCAGTCTAATCACCTGGTGTGCAGCTGAACTGCAGCCAGTGGACTTGGTCTCATCACTTGAAGCAACCCTACTTTAAAAGGAAGAGAAGATGAAACTGCCAAACTTCTCCAGTCTGAACAGGAAAATTGACAGTCTCCAGGGGATCTGTCTCCCTTTTGTCTGCATTCATATTTTACCCTAAATGATTGTTAATTTATGTACCTAGAGTAAGCAAGAATAACATTGATTCGTAACGACCCTGTTATGCCATTGCATATGCTATTTCTTGGTTTTGTTACTGCTACCTTATTTTTTCTGTTCCCTCATAGTATTTCTGTTTTATAACAAGTTCTTTTTTTCCATGGACCTGCTTGTGCACAGTACAGTGAGGCTGAAGCACTGCATGGGATCTTTGCATCCTTCCATCACAAAGAGAGATAAACACTGTAGGTTTTGCAACATGCAGTTCCATTTTCGGTTTCCTACTATATGTGTTAAAATTAAACATGTTCAAATTAAAAGGCTCTTTTGAGTCACAGCTAGGAGATCCATCTTTATTGGAACAGTTCATAAGTCAAGACTGTTTTGAATTTATTTGTCTCAGTTGTGAGCATGCATTTGTGTATGTGTGTGTGTGCATCTGTCTTCAGAAATTAAAATAGAGTATGGAAACAATTAAGGGTAACATCCCATCCAGAATGCTCTCCCTACAATATCACAAGAAAAGTGTTTTAACAATAACAGCTGGCCACATGATCGACTCTTTAGTCCATTATTTTAGTCAGAAAACTTGAGTAAAGATAACTGAATTTGACCTAATAATAAGACAATAAATTATGTGACTATTGTAGATAAAGCCTTGTGAAATATAAAGCCTTGTAAAATATAAAGCCTTGATGTAATGGCAACTGCTCAACTCATGCCTTTGAAGTAAGAGCAGTGCTAGCTTGACTGAAAGGTTGCAGGCAAATGTAAACTGCAAGCAGCAGCTACAAGAAAGTTGGAATAACAGAATAAGCTTTTTCCTTCTGTAAGAAACACCATTTTGTTCTGAAAAAAAATCTTTATGAGGTAATCAATACTTTTTTTATATGAAACAGATAAAGAACAAATACAGCTCTTAATGTTGTCTGTGTCAAAAAGAAGTACCTTTTTCTTCATAAAAGAAGTAGAAAAACAAAAATGAACATTCAAAATTCCAGCATTCATGTCCTTTCATGATCTGACATGAACAATGTAATTCAAAGGCCATCAGAAACAAAAGTTCTAGCAAATTCCACAGCATTTCTGCGTCTGGAATTCACAATCAGACCTAACAAGGTGATGTGTCTGTCCATTGTGTTTTAGTCTGTTCTCCTGCGATGCCAGTTTTTTTGCCATTAATATATGAAACCAAGTGCATTGATACAGCTGACATTAGAATAAAAACCTAATCTCCATTTTAAGAGTTGCTGTGCTCTAAAATAAAATAAAAATTATTTCTAGACATTGCCACAAACAGCACCTCAGGGATTTCAGATTTCTTAGGGGAAGCACTTCAAATCATGAACTCAGATTTCATACAGAAACTACAAATACATATTTTTAAAATAACAAGTGCAGTATCCAGGTACTTCACTGTTTTCTGTGCTCCAAGCCCTTATTCCCAGCAGCAAAAAAGCCAGTGCAGAGATGCAGCACGTAATAGGTTTAGGAAAGATACATATATCATTGTACATTCCTTGTCACTGGAAATGGGCTGGGTACACCAGTGGAACTATGTAAACTTGAATCCTGACAGAAAGATTCACACTGCAGGTCGTTTTTCACGAGCTTTCTGAAGGTGACATTTCATCTCATGAATTTTCATCAGAAAATATGTTTCACTCCATACAGGTGAAAGCTATTGTCTTAAATAAATGCAGTGAATATTCTTATCTGAAATTTGCAACCATTTATCAAGTCAAGAATAAAGCTGTGCACTCTGTTGCATCAGTCACAATTAAGAGCTGTAACTCAGTCATCAAGTACGCAGCCCTTGTGAAGGCTGCATACTTGTGGAGAAGTCTATGCAAATAAAGCATGAAATTTAAGAACAAAAATTAAGAAAAAAGGGAAAAAAATTACACCAAAATGATCATATTTATTATTATAGATGTAATAGAGATATCAGCTGGACACAAATCCAAAGGCTACTCCTGCACTAGTGAACTAAATAGTGATAGAATGTGGTTTTTGGCCAGAGTCAAAGCCCTGTTGCTACATCCTTATCATTAAGATCTCAGCTGTCAAAATCCTGTGCTTACGTATCACACTGGATTTTTCAGGGGAACAGTAGGAGGCAAGAACACAACTGTGCCCCCAACCTTCTTATCATGAGTGTAGGTGATGGCTTTCCAGCGCTTTTCTTCACTCTCTAACAATATATAGTTAGTTGTTATGAAAATAGTGTGAAAAGCTAAATATGTAAATATGTTGGGTGTTAATTATTGCAAATATTGCTTAATGACAGTCAGTGGTATACTTTATTGTAATCTTCAATTCAAAACCATTTTATTTTAAGAAGTGGTCAGTTCCTGTTTTCAAAAATGACCCTAAGACACTGGGAAACTTAGGTTTGACTAGCTGTGGGGTGTCTACATGTATTTTTATTCCAAAATGGGTTTTTCTTGAATTTTTTTACTTACTGTATTTGGAAACTTACTTACTTGGTGTCCCTCTGTGCTAGGTACATGACAAGCTTCATATAGAGATCACAGAACCAGTCACTTAAAATCTAAAAATAAATGGTATAACTTAAGGTTTAAACAAACAGAGGGAGAGAAAAATAATAATAATTACAAAAAATAAAAAGACTGAAGAAAAAAACTGCTCTGGACTTTGCCCAGTAGAAACAAATGGTATAAGAATTATATCACTGAATCTGAACAAAACACAGAGCTTAGAGACAAAAACTAGGAACCCCTAATTTTCAAGAGAAAAACCAATGGGTTCTATAAAAATGTCATATTAGCAGACCTAGTGATTTCCTCCTTTACTGTGAATCACAGTCTTTTTTTTTCTGAAGATAAAGAGTTTTGATTGCAAATTTGGTGAATGACATAATGAAATTACATTTTAATATTATTATTCCTTCTTTTCCTTTTGCTTTAGGAAAAGAGAAATATTCTGCAGTTTAAAACATAAATAAGTCATACAGCTATTTAAAAAGAATATTCTTTAGAGATTTGACATGACCAGTATCATCACACAAAATTGTGCTATTGCAATATTGTCGTGCAGATTTGTCTGCAATGTAGGTGAGCAATTTTAACAGCTAATGCAATATATCAGAATATTTCCTCCTGGATGAACAATGATGAAAATTGTTTGGGTCAGGCAGTCTCAAAGCATAAAGCATATTCTTCCTAAAATCTACAAGGACTGAAGAGAGAGGATATGTTAAACCTGCTTCTCAGTGGTTTCCCAGTTTCATTTTGAATATATTTCTGCATATAAGTCCACAGGTTTTGGTTAAAAAGACTTTTTTTGTTTGCTTACAATCTGTGCTTGTAAGATCAACTTGAATTAGAACCCATGCTGGCACTATAAATGTGTGTATTTTTTTTGTAACTAAACAAAACACAAAAAAGAAAAGGGGAAGTATCTTATTAAAACAGTAGGCTTATCAAAATAATTATGTGTATAGCACCAATGTATTGGATTTTAATAGCATCTCAAGGGTTGTTTAATTAATTTTTCAATTGAATGAAGGTGATTTTCAAAGATTTAGCCAACACAGGATATTCCTTTCAAAGTAAAAATTCCTTCTCCCTCTTCCTGAAATGAATAGTTTTGCTTAAGAAAACAAGAACTTGATAAGTCATAAATGCAATTTTGTTCTCTCAGGTAACAAAAAACGTGCAGACAGAGAATCGGTTCAGACTGCGAGTTAATGCAGCCTCCTCAGTCTGTCAGAAGAACTGTAAATTCTGTACAGATTTGCACCCAAATGAAAAGGATTTTGGCTATGCTCCTGCCCTAGATGGGTACTGTGAAGGTATCCGTGAACTTTCTATTATTAATCAGAAAATACACAGAGAGATAGAGACTCAGCACCCTGCAAATTCTGTGGCATTTCGCTGCCCCACTTTTGCTAGAGAGAAAATAGCTATTTTGCACTGATTTTTGTTGAAGTGCCAATCACTTTTTAGTGGTAGTAATATATGAGGAACTCTAGTTCCCACTGTGGAAATACAGACAATCAGAAAACATCCTACATATCTACACCTTTGCTTCATAAGGGGACAATTTTGAGAGAAAGATTGCATGAGCATGGTATTAATAAATCCCAGTTTTCTATCATAGTACAATAAATAAATGCTAGTGGCTCATATTGGTAAAATTTAAAAAAAACCCACTTTCATAGCTAAAACTACATAATTAAAAACAAAAAAGAAAGATATAGGAATCTGTTTCTAGGTATTGGTTTTTTCGCCGCCTTTCTTTATCTTTTGAGAAAATCACCACCTTCATTAAATGGGTCTCGTTAATATCATACTCCTAGATATAAATGCTTCCATTTAGGCTGAAAGTTAGCAAACCTGTTATGGTCCATGTGGAATTGGCTTAATTAAGACAGACTAATATTTTGGACCAAACTAATTAATATCTTAGGAGTGGATTCAGCTTTAAGATTTTTAGCAGTCTCTTAAAATATGGTCTCTCAGAGGGAGGCAGCTGCTCATCATTGACATGCAAGACTAATACATTGAACTTGAAAATGAACCTGAGTAGTTCCAGCTGAGCTTTGCCATTGCAGATATTGGAAATCTTCTTGTCACCCGAGTATTTCTAGTGCTTCTTCTCCCTTTTAATTAGGTCTCAGATCCTAAAACAAAGTTACAGAAGAACTGGTGTACTCTTGCTGACTGAATTCGGAGTGGAGTACAAAAGAGCAAGGAGCAGAGAGGGCTGAAAACACTGTCCTGCCATCTCCCATGGAACTTCAGCACTGCCACCCGTTTCCAGAGGCTGAAGAGGTGAGGAGGATAGTGCTTCCTCCAAGAGGAAGAGAAAGATGAAAGAGGTAGCAAATAATATAAATGGGACCTGCATTACTTTCTTTTACTATGGTTCAGGTTACAAAACTCATCTGCTCTCCTAATACTGAATATTGCTTCCCACATTTCCTTCTAATTTATTGTTTCACTTCTGCCTTTGTTATATTTGAGCAGGATATTATGTTTATTTTATACTTATGCACTTCCAATAGCCCACCCAAGTCACCTGAGACCCTTGGACAGCATGTAGGTTTATGAAAGCTGCTGAATTTTGAATTTGCTTACTCGAGTTAAAGTCAATCATGACAATATGATATTTGAATTAGTTATTTTGTCCTTCAGCGTGTAACTTCTGAAATTGTGTTCTTTCAAACATAAGAACTGTACATGACCTTGCATCTTCTTGTCTCAACACAGTGTTCTCCTTTGGAAAAAATGCTTTATTCTCTACTGGGAGTTGAAGATTGAATCCTCAGTGGATCAAGTCCTTGGAGACAAAAATTACGATGGTATAAATTGCCTGCAATCCTGCAATTATTGTTAAACATATATTATTTTACATGTGTATACTACATATATATTTCTTGCCTGTATAGACAGTGATAATCTAGAAAAAATAAATCAATCCTCAAAACTCTCTACAGCATATGAATATGTCTGTAGCAACTTATTTTTCTCTGAGTAACATAAGAATGCTTCCTTAGAGTAGCCATATCATCCTAATCACTCTTCTGAGGTTTGTGAATTATGCTAACAATGATCTTTTCTACAAGTAAACATAAAATTCACTAATATGTTAACACTGTGGTTAATATAGAGAAAGGATTTCCAATACATACAGGTTTTAATTTACTCCTTTTTTCCTGCCTCTTTATTGTCCCTTCCTTTGGATTAAGCAGCACAAAAATTTGCTAATTATTTTTCTCACTGCAGTATATGTTTGTGGTGCCACCTTTTAGTTTTAGTCCAGATTTCTTCATACAGGCAATGTTTCTGAAAATGTTATTCTTACAAGTTAATAAAAAAAGTATTACTTTAATCATATGTAGCTTCTTCTGTGAAATCAAGATGAAAGAAAAATATTTGAGGAGGTGACAGCTTTTGTATTTTGTGTTTACTTGGTCAGAGCTCCTGCTGCTGCAAAGCTCTCAATGTAAACGGTTTGCTTGAAAAACAGTGTTGTTTTTCTTGGTATTTTATTTCATTTGGAATTGATCATGCCTCTGCTTTCAGATTTACCAAGAGTAAACGTACATCTGAATTAATGTCAGCTTTAGATATCTATTATAATGTCAGAAGCTTGAAATCTGTTATATTAATATTACATATATCTAGTAAAGTAGGAACACGAGTCTAGGAATTTTTGGAGATCTGACCCTATTTTCTTCTTTTCTGTAACTTTCTGCCTGATAATAAACAAACTTCTGCTGGTTCACGTTCTCTGAAATATCTAAGTGCCAAATTGTCATTGAAATCAGTTAGTCATTTATAGCTAAGAATATTTAAAAGATATCAGCCTCACTCTCCTGTCTGTAAGACAGGTTATTCAGACAGGAGATATCTTTAAATATCTTAACCTTACTGTCCTTGCAGAACTGAAGGCCAACAGCGTCCTGGGCCACATAGGTAGGAGGGCTACCAGCTGCTCGAGGGATGTCACCCTTCTCCTCTAATAAGCACTGCTGAGGCACATTTGAAGTGCTGTCTTCTTTGTAAGAGAGAAATGGACATTCTGGATCTAGTCCAGCAAAGTGTCACAAATACAATCAAGGAATGGGAGTGTCTGTTATATGAGGAGAGGCTGAGGGAGCTCAGCCTGACTGTTCTGCCAGAGGAGAATGCCCCAGGGGGGCAATATCAGTGTGTGTATATATTCCTGTTTGGATGGTGTAAATATGAGCTAGAATTTTCTCAGTAGTAGCCAAGGAAAGGACAAGAGGTAAT
This sequence comes from Rhagologus leucostigma, assembly GCA_013397725.1. Lineage (NCBI taxonomy): Eukaryota > Metazoa > Chordata > Aves > Passeriformes > Rhagologus > Rhagologus leucostigma. The sequence goes on from VZTD01004521.1 coordinate 257,935, forward strand.
GACCACAAACTAAGATACAGGCAATTAAATTTAAACATCAGAAAACCACATTTACTGTGAGAGGGTCTGCCTTTATCTGGGAGCAGGACTAGGTGATTTCCAGAGGTGCCTTCCCACTTCAGACATTCTGTGATTTTGTGATTTTGTGGTGAAGATCTTTCCATATTTTAGTTGAGTATGAAAGGCAGAGAGGAACAAAAAAAAATCTGTAAGAACATACCTCATAAGCCAAATTAATTTAAAATGTAAGATACATGCTTCTTCAAGTATGCAATCGAAGTTTATCATAGACTCACAGAATAAGCTGAGTTGGAAGGGACCCATCAGTATCATAGAGTCCAACTCCTGATCCTGTGCAGGACACCCCAAGAATCATACCATGTGCCTTACAGCATTGTTGAAATGCTTTCTGAACTCTGTCAGGCTTGGTGCTGTTCCCACTTCCCTGGGGAGCCTGTTCCAGTGCCCAACCCCCCTCTCCAGGTGAAGAACCTTTTCCTAATATTCCATCTAACCCTCCCCTGACACAACTTCAGGCCATTCCCTCAAGTTCTGCCACAGAGAAGAGATAGATCAGTGTCTGCCCCTCCTCTTCCCCCCATAAGGAAGTTGTAACTGCAATAAGGTCTCTTCTTACTCTTGTCTTCTCCAGGCTGAACAGACCAAGTGACCTCAGCTTCTCCTCATGTGATTTCCCCTCAAGGCTCTTCCACCATCTTTGTTGCCCTCCTTTGGACACTTTCTAATAGTTTAATGTCTTTCTTATAGTGCCCAAAATTGCACGCAATATTCAAAGTGAAGCTGTATCAGAGCAGAGCAGGACAATCCTCTCCCTTGCCTGGCTGGCGATGCTGTGTCTGATACACCCCAGGACAGGGTTGGCCCTCTTGTCTGCCAGGGCACTGCTGACTCACATCCAACTTTCCACTGACCAGGACCCTCAGGTCTCTTTCCACTGTGCTGCTCTCCAGCCTCCCATTCCCTATACTTGGAAAAACATGTGCAATCTTGACAGTTCCACATAATTCTTATTCATTAAAAGATCTTGGGATATCTTTTTGCTCATTTTCATTTCCTCCTGATCTCTCAAAATGTTTTCATGCATCGTACTGAGGAGGTTATACATATTGTATAAAAATATCTGTCAAATTAATAAACTGAACTTAGATATGAAACAGAAACAGTGGGACACAGAATGATTCTATGAACAAGGAATTACATATGCTTCTCTGTGAAAATGCTAGGTCTAGAGCTCTTCAGATTTTACTAAATGTTAAATCACATCTGGATGATTACCTCAGAATCTGTAGGTTTAGCAGATTAAAAATTACCTCATTTGAAGTGAGAGAGGTTTGATGTTCATGCAGAGGGAATATAATGACTGATTTAACTTTAGAACAGCTGCTGGATAAGACTGTGTATCATTATCAGCTCTGTTTACCTATTGAGGAAAAAAAGTATCGCCTCTCAAAATACAAGACTTATTGTTAGAAAATTAGAAAATATGTATGTTCAGAAATAAAAAAATCAGCAAAGCATTTTTTATGATGTAGAACAATTGCATAATTTCAGAAAAACTAAGAAAAATTAGAAGGAGTTGGAGGGTAAACAGTACATTTTTGCTTAGAGATAGGAGAAAGACTGCTAACAACTGAAATGATAAAATTGTTATCATGTAAATATGAAGATGAGTTGAAATGTACTGAAACCCTAAAGTACTAGTAGTCTTTTTGGGAGATTTGAAATAAAATTTAGGGAATCTATACAGATCTGGAATTACAACTGCTACTTATGGGAAGCTCACATTTCAAAAAGCAAAGGTTTTCTCATACAGTGTGAAATGAAACACATACAGGTATTGGTCTTCAACATCTATATGCTTTTGAAATGTGAATACGAAAGGAAACAGGACATTAAAAAGATTTTTGCTAAACTAAATTATTAGAGATGAATGCTGCAAATCAGTTATGCCTTTGCTATGACTAAAAAGAACAGATGGTTCCAGAGATGCAAGACATCATTTGGTCTGACATTTTGTACCATTAAGATGACCAGGTGAAGAAATTCAGTTCTGTGAGGCCTGCATGGGCAAGTTACAATAACCGTAGTTAGTCTCGTGGCAAATAGTAAGGTCAATCTGGTTGTAATGACAAGACAGCAACTACAGGTTTGTGACTATGCTTTGCTAATATAAATGAAGCATATATATTCAATAGAATATGCTAATTGACTAAGACAGAAATCTGTGCCAGGCACCATGCTAACAAATAGACAGCATTGCACAGTTCAGTTTACTAACACAGATAAAGGCATAGGTTCCAGCATGTGTTCTGGTGATAACTAAAGATGTCCTGACTTTGAAGCATTCTGGTCTGTGCTACACATACATAGGTATAGATAGCCCAGAGATAAAAGTCTGACTATGCTCCATATCTGATCAAAAAAAGTGTTATTTCTTCTTTCAGTCTGGTATCACAGCATTTCTTTTGTTTTCATCCCACAAAGCCCTCATTCTCAAGTCTAAATTGTCCATTGTGATGTTTCTTCTTATACAATATGTTTATTGGACCCCTTCTAATGAAACCACAACAGGTTACAGATCTGTAAAAGAACTAAAACGGCATAAAATGTAGAGATGTAAGATATCTACGTCTCTCTCTACTGCCCTGGAAAACCAGACTTCGTGAACACTTGCTTTTTATTCTTTGCAATCTTCTGCTTCCCATTCACTACGTAATGTAGCTAAAATGATCTTTTGTTTAAAAAGATCTTATTTTTAGTGTATCTTAGAGCTTCTCTCTCCTTTCCACACAAAGCTACACCTCTATTGTCAAGGAGCTGTAGTAAACAGGTTGATCCAAGATAATCCAGGATGGAATTAGTGACCAACTACCATTCTCCTTCATCTACATTGAAAGATGGAGGTATGATCAAGAACAGTACTCCTAGACACTTTAACAGCTTGATATTCTTTATATCTGCGTTTCTGCAAGATATTTTGCCTGTTTCTCTCATCCTCACACAAGACTTTCTCTAATTTGAAAGCTTTAGAACTGACCCTTGGTGAGGTTATTAAACATTTTTGTATGGCAGGTTTATTTTTATTGATTTACAGGCTTTTCAGATTAAAAAACCTCCAAAACCAAACCAGAAGCGATGTTTCTAGACCCACCAAATCTGCAGTGAATCCTCTTGCCTCCACAAAATGGAAAAAAGCAGTTTCTGAATTACACTGTCCTTTTAGTAGTATTTCATCCAGTTACTGTTACTACAGTCAGTAGTTCAGTTATACCAGCTAGAATTTCTCCACCTTTGAATGCTTAAATTTTTAAATTTAGAAAAAGTGAGAAAAACAAGAAAAAAATCCAAATTTTTTAATTTAAAAAACTCAGCAACAACCTTGTTTTTCTTAATTACCCACCAATTATGACAAAAATTAAGTCCCGAGTGAATTGTTATTGTAATAAGTTATATACTAGGAAATGTTTATTATGGACAAACTCTCATGGGCTCAAAAACTTAGCCCATAGAAAAATGTCCAGTTTTGACAGGGTCATTCTTTTAATGAAAAAAGTAGACTGTCCATGTTGACAAAGAAAAAAATGAAATGTCAATTTCTTAATGTTGTTTTGTCATAATTGGGAATAACAGGAGCAGCAGGATTTAACACTGATGGGATTTACTATTAATGGACTTCATCCATAAGAATTCATAGCACTAAGATTTCTGCTAGCATCAATTAGGGTCCAGAGTTTCACAAGTATTTGTGAGATCTCACTACGAGATTTTGGGGTGCTTCTAATCTGTAACTGTTGGTGCCTCAAGTATTTTTGCAAATCCAGTCTGTCTTGCTTTGACTTTTCTTACAGAATCATCATCTGGGCCTCAGATGTAAACAAGTACATGGGCTAGGCAAGCTCTAGGCATGAGTTTTGAGCTCACAGTGGTGATAGTTTAGCTGAGCTATTGACACAGTAAGCAAAAGCTACAGTCTAGAAGAGCTTTTAACTGTACAGCAAGAACTATTTAACACTCCTAATTCCTAGGATTGCATAACCTTCTAGATTTTTTAACTGAAAGTGGATTCCTTTTCCTTTGTTCACTTCTTAGTTAGTCTGTTTCTTCTAGATTTCGTTTATATTAATAAATTGTACCTCCTTTTTGCCCTACTTAGGCATAGTTGGTAATGTTCCTTTGTTTTTAATGTTAGACATAGATTTTCCTTTTCTCATCTTATTACTTATCATTCATATTTAATGCTGCACACAGAATTATCTTTTAGACTCTTTTTACCTTTTGATTTCTTATATTTAATGACACACCCAATTGTTTGATATCCTTTTTTTCCCTAGGAACCTGTCACTGCTCTCTATTTAGCTGCTTTGAACTAGCTTTCATCTTTTAGTATTTAAATCATCTAAGTTCTCATGTATCATACTGCACTGTTCCTCATTATTTACTCCTTCTGACTATAATGCCATTCTCTTCAAACTAGTGCTACTTTTTTCTTTGTTTCATGCTCTTTGTTTTTAATTTTCCAAGTCAGATTTACGCTTATTACATGACTCCCACACCTTAGCTATTGTCATTAACCTCAGATATGAGACTTTATCAAAAGGGTTTTCAGAAACTTGTCTGAAGTGTCTTATCTACAGTAGCTCGTTTGTCGCCTGCGACTGAGGAGAGTTATTGAATGACAGAAAGCTCCTCTCCCTGGAAGCTAAGTGCCCAACCCTCCGAGTCCTTTGTTTGAATGTAGGTCTCCAACATGGCAGTCTACAATAGAAGCACTTGACAAAAGGATTGATTTTTACATCCAGCACTGGAAGAATGCATATAATTTCCATGTATTACACGGTGTATGTACTACGTAATTTGAAACATTTTTTTCTAGCTGCATTGAATATCCTGTTTGAAGCCTGGGCTATATTGAATGTGATTTGTATTATAAAAAAAGGCATTAACTTCAGAGTTAAACTCTCAGTGCTGGCCATCACCGCCACAGAACTTTACCAGATACTGTGAATTTTTCACTTGCCAACCAAAATCCAAATCTAAAGTGCAATTCCAAATCCAAACTTGTGCTTGTAAAGTATGAGTCTATTTAGAGAGCGTTATTGGAACTGGATGAGTTCTTCCTGTAGATACTTCAAAAAACAAACTTCACTGAATCTGCATTTATGTTTAAAAATGCCTTAAATCCTGATGATTCATAAGGGTCAGTAAATAAGGAAATAAAGTAATGCCTTCAAGAAAGTCAGTGCTATATTTTGGTCCTGAATACTCTGGGTAACACTGTTCATTCAATTTCAAGAAAAGTATTTCATCACTGATGAATGATGAAAAGGGAATACAGGGGAAATCTCACTTATTAGTAGAATGGGAAAAACATTTTCTACAATTACCAGTGCAAGTGTTTATACGGTAAAAGCATAAAAAATGCCCAAGTAGCAAAAACCAGGAGGTCAGGGACATTTATTCTCCATACCCTAGGCTTCAGAAATAGGAGAAATTTCCTAGAAGGCAGTAAATGAACTTCAAAGCTCATTGTCATCATGTCTCAGTGTCCATAAAAATGCTAGAAAAAATCTCATACCCCAGTATTTAAGGCTATATTGAGCAACAGAGACTAAATCAAGACTTTTTGCAAACAAGGGTCAGAAGGCTTTTATTCCACCTCTACCTACATCATATTTCTCTAATGTATCTGTTACTTGCTTTCACCTGAAACTGTGTGTAACACTGATGACTTGAATGACACCTTCTGCTGGTGCTCACTGCAAATTGTGTTAATAGGAAATAAATTAAATTCATTAGAACTGCTGTCTTCATAGCTGATTTTAATTCAAAGCAGCTTTGAATCAAAACATAATCAAACTTTTAGCCTTGAGGCTTCACAATCAAGTTAGACTGATCAAAGGGGGAAGTTTTGTGTAATGTTTAATCTAATATAATCGAGGACCTAACACAGGTGGTTTTGCTCTCCTTCCTGTTTATCCTTCTTCATGTGATCCTGCTCTTCTTAAATCTTTGTGTCTGTTTGTTTGACTGAACTTTCTGATCTAGCTTGTTCTGCAGTTTCTTACATGCTATATCTGATACTAACCAGGCACTGGAAAAAACTATGGGTAGGAGATCACGGCAGCCCACTTTTGAACTGGATTATGCTTAATGAAAAATAAGCACTTAGGACAATTTTTCTTCTCATACTTATTTGCATGTTCTGTTTCCTTTTTTTGGCAATGTGCTGGTTTTGGCTGGGGTAGAGATCATTTTCTTCACAGTGGCTGGGATGTGGCTGGGATTTGTGCTGAACACAGGGTTGATAATATCGAGATGTTTTTGTTATTTCTTATCAGGGCTTACACAGAGCCAAAGCCTTTTCTGCTTTTTGTACTGCCACGCTTGCAAGGAAGTTGGGAGTATGTGGGAGTGCGTGGGAAGAGATAAAGCCAGGACAGGTGACCCAAACTGACCAAAGTGATATTCCAGACCATGTGACATCATGGTTAGTATAGAAAGGGGGGGGAAGGAGGAGGAAGGATGGGGCATTTGGAGTGATGGCATTTGTCTTCCCAAGTCACCGTCATGTGTGATGGGGCCCTGGTCTCCCAGGGGTGGCTGAACACCTGCCTGCCCATAGAAGTGGTGAATGAGTTTCTTGTTTGACTTTGTTTGCGTGCACTGCTTTTACTTTCCCTATTAAACTGTCTTTATCTCAACCCACGAGTTTTCTGGCTTTTTCCCTTCTGATTTCCTCCTTGATCCTGCTGGTGGGGGACTGAGCAAGCAACTGCATGGGGCTTGGTTGCTGCTTGGTATTAAATCATGACAGACAGCTAGAGTAGTTATATAGCCCAGCAGTTGTTTGGGGTTTTTTATATATATGATTCATACCATAGATCAAAATAAGTAAAGTTAATGCAAGAGAATAGAAAGGAAGCCCTGGTGAGAAGGTGAGGGTAATTATGGACAGAATTACCCTGTCTAATAGCTGCCTGGTTTAGCTTGATTTAAGCTGACTGTGGAGCTATCAAAAAAAGCAAAATTCAGGTTCCTCTAATGAGCATATTTCATACAACCTCTCAAAACAAAGTGAAATAGGTCAAATAGTAATCATAGTCTTGTATTGAAAAAGGTTCTCTGTCCTAGAGAGTTCAATACTAGCTCTGTTCCTGATCTGAGAGCCTTAGATGACTTGAGGCTGTATGCAGAATAAACAACATAGTGAATTGTACCCAGAAATAAAAATGTAACTGCTGCAGGGCAGAGAGCAATCATTAAATATGTTCCTCACAATGACTCAGTTGACTCCAAAGATGAATTACTCCAGTTAGCAGTAGATTAAGTTTCCTTGCTGGGTATTTCTCTAACATAGTAGGATAACCTGTTTCAGTAGAGCTTGGGCTGCACGGGTGTGGGTCCCTGCTTTCAGCTCAATCTCAGAGAAGAATGCTCAAGCTGTACAGGGAAATAAAACAGGGAAAGTGAGGGAGAAAAGGCGTATATGCCATTCTGAGGGCTAAATATTTGTTACAAAACTGTGACAGTAAAACGTATTGACAGAGGTCAGTTAAATTTACTCTGTAAAAAATACATCACCAACAGAGTTGTGCAGGTTCTGTCTTTGGTCCTCAGTATCGTTTCTGTTCTATAGGGAAGTCAATTATCTGGAAATCCCATCCCTGCCTTGCTAGAGTGAAATGGCTCTACTTTTTATACTCCTTTAGCCAAAACACCAGAATTACTTTGAATGTTGATGACACTACAAACTTAGATGTTGCTGCGTTCTTGTTTTACTACTAAAACCCGATCCAAACCAAATCAAAAAACAAGCAAAACAAAATAAGAAAGAGGGAGAAAAACTGCAAGATAATTTCCTAATGGCACTCTTGGATAGGAAGAATAAAATGTGAGTCTTTGTCATTCTTCAAATTCAAAGGAGTAAATTTACCAGATCATCCTAGCCAACTCAATAGAGAAATTACCAAAGCCCAAAGTGGTTTTGGCACTATTTACTGGTGAAGCAACTAAAATGTTCTAAGGAAGTTTGTCTTTATTTAATACTATCAGAAATTTCTCAGATTGCATTTAATTTAATTTAATTTAATGGTCTACTAAATAGAGATGTCTATAAAATTTAAAAGAGTACAAAATTGCTTAAACAGGACAGCAGTGGGCAAGGCAGGGTAGCATTTGAACATGAATTGATGTGAGTATTAGTTTCAAAAGATTTTTTTTTCTTTTAGTAGCCTTATCATCACTTGTTTATAAGTGTTTAAAATCTACATTTTTGAAGAACCACATCCATATATAACAGAGTTAGGCTTCTGTTAATTGTTATGTCCTCAACTAGTTAGGTGTAGCCAGGACAACCTAGGGGAGATATTATCATCAACACAGATTCTTTAGCATTCATTTTCACTGCTGTTGCTCAATGACTACTCAGAAACAGATGCAGGAGTTAATTATTTTCTTCTCAGCCATCCAACAGTATTCATGCCCACACTCACGGAAAACAGGACCTTTTGTTCCTACTTAGCAGTTTGCTGAAGGGTTAGATACCATCTGACTTAGCAATACCCATCCAGATTATGTTAATAAAATCATGGCCATATTAATAATCATTTCATCTTGCTCCCTCTCTTTTCTGCATATATATATGTGTGTGTGTGTGTGTGTTACATGTGCCTATAAAACCACATACAAACCTAGAGATTTTGTGTGTTACTTACACTCAAATCCTTACAATAGAAATAAATTTATTTAAATTAAACACTTTGGTGACACAAACCTAGCATATATATATGAACATAACACAGATTTATAATTGTAAGTCACCAATGTGATTTGTAAATATTTATGAATTAAAGTTTACTAAAACCACTTTTCAATACATATTTCAATCAAAAGGTTCTTTCCCAGATAGTAGACAGATGAGTTACTTAATAATTCAGTGGACTCATAATAAATGGGTTCAAATCCCACACTGTGGTGAAGTTTCATTAATTTGTTTCTGCTTATATTGAACTCAAGCACCTGAAGTTCTTGTAACATAATGGCGCACTGACAGGGAAGGGACAGCACAGGACAAAAAGGAAATTACATGATTATATTTAGGAAATTTCATCATTCCCACTGGCACTGAATCGCATTATAATTGTACTCATATGCACATAACAATGTAATTCATTTTTCAGAGCATTAATAATATGAAAGTATCAATAAGTCTCATAGTAACAAGTTAAAATTCATTGCATTTATTGTCAAATGAAAATTGACCAGCTTTCAGCAGATACGCTATTTCTTTGATGCTTCATGCCTATTACACTCATCATATTGTGTTACATACAGTACTGTAACACAATATGACTCCTCAAACTGGATATGAGTCACATTTGAAATACTGAGTTGGGGAATAACACAGGGTGACATGAATGGAATGAAGGATTTTGATTCTGTTTGATTTTGAACTCCTTTACATTTTTGGATATAACTCAAATCTTAACAATAAAACTATTTGCTCATCATCGTTGACTTGAAAGTTTAAAAGAAATCTGTGCACACCTTAACTATTAATTTAATATGAAGAAAAGGATTAATTGTAATTTGCATTTCTCAATTCAGTGAAAAAATTGGTGCTGTCAATGTCGGTGAGAGCCAGGGGCCAGGAACCTGAGTCTACAACACATTTTCATACTGTAGGAATTCTCTCTTGGTGGTTTCTTTAGAAATCTGTTACAGGAGCTGATAAAGCACCAGATGTGTGAGATGTTGAAATATAATTCTGAGAAAAGTTGTATAGTCCCCTGATAGACATTTTGAATTGTAAAGCTTTGTATCGATATCTGTTACCGCTACATACTACCATCTTCCACAGCACTTTATTACACTGTTGTGAAGTGGTAGAATCTAACTTTGATGTTGTATGTGGACAGCTGTGACCAAATTGTTTTCTTGTATGATCAAGCTGACACACAGAAGGAAGTAAAAACTCAGAAATAGTACAAAACATATTTGAAAGCTATAATTGAACTTAAGTACACAATCTCTAAGACATTCTTCCTTCATTGCGCTATGTCAGACGTTAAGTACATTATAACTTCAGTTAAAATTGAGACCATATTATATTGCTTTTGCTTTATTTCTATATACTTTTTCCTGTATATAGTTATTGAATAAAATTGTTTATAAAACCCTATTGCCTGAAAGACTTTAAAGGATGATCAACATATGTAGTTATTCCCTTTGGCTGGGTCTGAGAACGTGATTGGAGTTTTCTTAGTCTCTAATTATTGAACATTGATTTTTTTTTTCTCTCTTCTTTTACTTTCCAGTAAATTTAAGTTTAACACATAGTCTCTGACATGGGACTTCTACACCATTTCCATAGTTATAGACTATGTTCCATAGTCTGTAACTGTGCTCCAGGCAGATGGACTGTCACTAGCTGGAGTTTTGAGTATAAGAATTTTTTTTTAGAATGTATTTCTTACATCTTGGTTTTGGTTTTAGTTTTTTTTTTTTTGAGAAGGGAGGTAAAAATTCTCGTAGTGGATAGTAAATACAGGTCATACTGAAAAATATGTAAGAAATGCAATCATCACAAAGAATACATCTTTTAAATGTTATATACCTGAAGCAATCAACATGGCCAAATTGTATAAATACATAACATCAGAAATAGAACTATCAAATGTCATCTTTGAGAATTCAGGGAGTAGATTGGGTAATTCATAGAACTTGTTTTTATAAGTCTCTTAAGTAAATACAATGTATGAGATCAGAGAAATACTTCAATAAATCCTTTAGCATCTTGAGGAAAATTGCAGGCAGCAAGAGTTCATAAGCAAGAAATCATGTTAAATTGCTATCAAAGAAAATTCAACAATTTGCTACAGAAGGTAGGGTTAATGCAGTGAGCATAATAGGCATTGTTCAATTCTTGTGACTTCAGTAAAGATCCAATCTATTAAATCAAGGGTTAATTTGAAATATTTTTCAAGAAATCACAAGAAATGTGGTATGTATAGCAATGTGTAGAATGAGAGCTTGAAAAAAATAAATAATGGCATTATCTTTCGTTATGATTAATTTCAGATTAGATTTTTTTTTTACTTGTCACAGTAGTGTTACTAATGATCTACAAATCCCAGTGCTGTCCAAATCTCATTGAACATCTTCATGAACATACTAGAAGAAAGTAACAAAAATAGAGCTCAGAAAATTATGTCAAGAGAAGTACCTTTCTTTCTGAGGAACATAACTTTAAATATCATCATCCAGATGTTGTATGTAACATTTTGTATTTATTTCTGTCACCCTGGAAGAAACAGATTCTGTTGTCTGTAATACCAGATTTCAGCAGGGAAAGATGTGAAATGGTATTTTTGCTCTAGGTAGTTTCTGACTAAATTTCCTGTCTGATTGAAAGGAAGGAGAAGTTTATAATATGGTCATTGACTGGAGAATTTCAAGTACTAAGTTCTGGGAAAAAATCATTAAAAGAGTTAAACACACATCATCTTCACCAAATAAAGGTTACAAGGGGTTATAATGACAGGTCTATGAATATTTGAGGGACCAATGCCAAGAGGGGTCATAAAAAAGAGAAGGAAAAGGCTTATTGAAAATTACCCATCAAATCAATAAAATAATGAAATAATTTAATCTTATAAGTTTGTCAAACTGGAGCCAAGTGTGGAGATAAGATTGTAAATGTAATGTGGGGATGTATTCTGTCCTGGCAGAGATTTGGACTAATGACACATTATATATTTCCTGATTTTAGATTTTTGCATTCTCTGATCCTTTATAGGCTAAGAAGATTGGGTAAAATATTTTCCATCTGAGAGTACGTAAAAGATTAAAGTGGGGGTACTGGAAATTTCTCAAAGAGTCTGAAAAACTTACTGCTATTGGTATAACTACTCACAGTGAAAAGAATAAAAAGTGATTAGTAACAATTCTGGCTCATAAAGTTTATTTCACGTATTCATTTACATATGTATATTATTATTCCTGTATATTTAAATACTTGTGTCTAAAATCTCTATAATCAGAAAGATACACCCAAAATGGAAGCTGGGAGGTATTTTAACTTCATCTATGACATTCCAAATAATTTTTGGAGATGGAAGCTCTATGCCTCTGTTTCACTTAGAAAATCTTTGGGATTTTAAGAGTTGAATGCTAAACTCTTTCCTGTTCCGGTTTATTTTACTGAATAGTAGAATTCAAGAGGTCAAATTTAAATCTGCATGTATCCAGTCATTCATCATTTTACTAGATGTCTTATGAAGCACAGGTTATACTTGTTATCTTGCACGTATCCTTATCCAAGAACTTTATCAGAGATGAGTTAAAAACCTAAAACAGTAGTAACAGTATCGCAAGGTCAGTCAACGGCAATGTCAAAAAATAGTGTTTGTTCTTTGCTTCATAATTTCCACTGTTTCCAGATACCTCTCTATTCTTCAACTGCCTCCTAACTAAAAAGGACAGAATTTTTCATCTGTAAAGAAATAAATTGCCTCAGGAATCTGTTCAAAGAATTTGTGCATCTACTAGTGACGCAAAGTAAAAAATAAATAAACAAACCTGTATGGCATTTCAATCGAAAATAGTGTGTTTGAAATTAAAGCAGTCAAGGACCATCAACTAGGAGGCTAATCTATGCAAATATTCCATTCTGTATTGAGAAGGCACTCACAGTAACATCATTCCAACTTAGTGCTTCATTACAGGCAAGAAGTAATATCACTGTCCATTGGTGCTAAGCTTTCGTAGTGACAAAGTACCGCATCAGAAGAAACTGATGTGAATTAGAGCACTCTGCTGATCAGAAGACTGCAGATGAGTTTTAGTGTCTCTGGCTTCATCAGTGATAGACTTATAAGCTGTGGCCGGAGAGGCTGGCACTTGAATACAGAACTGATCCTCAGCCATAAACTTGAATTGCTCTAGGTGTCTGCTGACTAATCAGTACTCAGCAGCAGTTCTGCCAGGTCATCATCTGCTCAGATTCACTTCTGTAGTTGGTAGTGGTCACATTGTTAACACACCTCAGCCAACACCCAGCCAAGGGTAAATTATGCAACATTTTGCAGGGCTTAAGTGGATGTAAGACAGCAAAATTCCAATCCCGCAGCAACAGTTCACACTGCTCCCTGGAGTGACTCTTGGCATCACTCATTGCATGTCCCTTCCACTCTCTAAAGTTAGCCAACTTGTTCAAATCAGCCTATCTAAGCTTCCCTTTGAATCATCAGAGAAAATTGCTTCTCAGAAATATTTCATCAACAATAATAATGTAAGAGTCTAAGAAAAATGAGTTGCCTCTTGGGAGATGTTTCTCGCTGTTCACTAAAGAGCAAGAAAGCCTAGATAACTTAGAGCAGACGCTGTTCACCAACCTTTTAGAAGCCTGAGTCATACTTGAGATATGACTGTAAGGCCAAGAGCATCAGCATCAATATAAAACTAAACTAATAAAATTGGTAGGCTCTGATGTCTCCTGGGTTAGCAAGTACCTGTCTGCAGTGCTTCTCACTGGATATCTGTCAGGTCTAATGGAATTATGTGTCTGTGCACCTTTTACAGGTTAAACATCCCATCTCTTCTGGTACAAAGTTATTAATCAGACACTCTTTGCAGTTTGTGTTGTACACTATGAAGTTGTACAATAAACTGCTTTTTAGGCAACAAATTCTGTGCTATAGGAATGACTGTGACAGTGTTTGGCTTTATTTTCCTATCCCAAGTCAAATCTATGTACCTGTTTAGACACTTTTATGCTGCTAACACGTGAATAGAATGTGTTAACTAGAGATAATAAAAGAGTGATAGACAGATCTATGTAGAAATATTTTAATTATGTTTCCCTGTGTCTGATGCTGTACTTGAGTCAAGTCGTTGGGTCAAGTTCGTAACTGCTATTAAGCCAAATATTTGCTTTTTCATTTAGCTATGCAAACAAAGGGTTTTGTCTGCTGCATAATGCTGTGACAAGATCTTGGCATGTTGTTTAAGGTCCTGGAGGCTGCATGAGTAACAGCATGAGAACAGAAAGAATTTACACTGTTGCTTAAGGTCTGTATGGTCTAACTGGTAAAGGAAGAAAGAAGGATACTTGTATTCTCTGAGTACAGTGCCAGTCATTCTCTTTTCTTGACGAAGGTGACATACTCCATATGATCAAAAGGGAATTTCTGTAAAAAATTTCCTTGTTTCAATTAAGAAAAATTAAAAAAATGGAGGTGAAGAAGTAAGAATAACTACCAGAATGCAGGAAAACAGAGTGTGAATTGATGGCATGATATATACAGCTAAGGAAGCCTGTATATATTAGATACTGAAATAAAATAAAGTTATAGCCCCACTTCTTAGGAAAAAAAAAATATTTCTTCAAATAGGCCTGGCAATGTGTTCTGACAAAAAAGAGAGATTTGCATTTTTAGCATAACTGTAGGGTTGGAAGAATTTGCTGCATCCAACTACACCATTTTTTCTGTTTCTTGCAGCCTTAGAATACGGTGAAGACTCCAATATGCCCTACTGTGATCAAGGTCTAAATACTGCAAAATTGACCTTTTATCATGCTAAATGTGAAGTGTGAAAGACCTTAATGTGTAACATGGAGAAAGACTAATTTAGAAATTTCCATGGCTACAGGAAAAAAACAGGCTCAGAGCAAACCATAAACTCTGCAGAAGAATACAGAGTGATATGCTGCAGAATGGCAAATACCATATTGAGCATGTACTGTATAATGAGAGGAAATAGGTCAGGAGAAGGGGGGCAGGTAATTAATTTTTTATCTCAGTGCAGAATTGGTGAAACTGTATTTGAGTGCTTTACACTGTTTTGGGCTCCATAATACAAAAAAGATTTTGCAGAATTGGAAAGACTCCAAAAAAGGATAACAAAAATGATAAAAAATGTTTATTAAGAAAAGAGAATTTGCAAAGCCTGGGGAAAGTAGGACTAAGGCACAACATGAAAGCTAATTCTAAATACCTGCAGGGGATTAACAAAAAAAAATGACTGGGGGTGAAGTAGGGAAAGAAAAAGTATTTCAGCAATCAGTTCAGGTACAAGAAAATAATTACCTCAAAATAACTTTAGAAAAGAGAAAAAAAAAAGGTGTCAGTGTGCAGCTTGCAGTCAGTCTCACATGAGTCAGTTCTTTGACTTTCCAAGAGGGAAACCTGAAGAACCAGTTTTTTGTCTGTGGGAAAGAAGTATTTGTCAGTATGAATAAAGGCATAGGTTTTTCTGTTTCTGGACTTCTGACTATGGGCCAAAAGACTCCCTCCCTCCCTCCCTCCCTCCCTCTCTTCCTTCCTTCCTTCCTTCCTTCCTTCCTTCCTTCCTTCCTTCCTTCCTTCGAAAGTGTCTAGAATGATATAACTAATTTGTTCATACATATTTGACCAGGAAGACAAAGAGCTGGTTCTTACTTGCATTAATCCCAAGTGTTTTTCCCAAGTTTTCCCAAGTTCGGAACAGTATTTCAGTGTCAAACCAGACAATATCTATTTCTTTTCCAGTATTTAAAACAAACTAAAATTTTAAAAAGCACCTAAATTCAGGTAGAAACATGATCAGATCTGTATACTTAGACTTAGCAACTTCCTGAGTTATTTTATGCCAGGTATATTATATACATATGGCCAAAGAATCTGTTAGGGAAAGAAAAAAAAAAACCAGTTATAGGAGTTTTTTTTTTAGTTAGACATTAAATACATACACTGCATGTGCCCAAATGCAAAATTATGAGAAGAAATATTCTTTTTTTTCCCCCATACATTTAAATTAACATTTCATTCTCTGCAGTGGAAATGTATGATGCTGCTCAGCAAATGTCAAAGCAAGCTGAATCTTCGTGAAGCTCTAAGAATTCCTGAGATTCCCTATCTTTGTATTAAGAGGAGTCTAAAACTAGATGAGCAGAATTTGACTGATGCACAGTTCATTTTCTTCATATTAGCTGGTATGGGGCTATGCTTTGGATTTGTGCTGTTTTGATAACAGAGGGATATTTTAACAGGTACTGAGCAGTGCTGACATAGAGTCAAGGCCTTTTCTTCTCACCCCACCCCAGCAGTGAGGAGGTTGGGGGTGCACAAGAAGTTGTGAGGTCAGCCAGCACAGCTGACCCCAAGTGACCCAAGGGATATTCCATACCCTGTGGCATCATGCTCAGAATATACAGGTGGGGAAAGAAGAAGGATGTGGAGATGTTTGGAGTGATGGTGTTTGTCTTCCCAAGTCACTGTTAAGCGTGATGGAGCCCTGCTTTACCAGGCGTGGCTGAACACCTCCCTGCCCATGGGAAGTGGTGAATGAATTCCTTGTTCTACTTTGCTCTTGCACGAGGCTTTTGCTTTTCCTATTAAACTGCATTTATCTCAGCCCATGCTTTTCCTCACTCGTACTTTTCTGATTCTCTCCCCCTTCCCATCAGGGGAGTGAGCAAGCGGCTGTCAAGGGCTTAGCTGCTGGCTGGTGTTGAACCACAACAGTGAAAAACCACCTTACTAGCTGCACTTGATATAAAACAAAATACCCAAAAGAGAATATTTACCTATATTAATAAGAGGACAGGGGGTCTTTACATCAGAACAGTAGGCTCTTTGTTCTGGGGTATTTGTCTGTCTTCCCTGTTTTGCACTTGGCATTTATTTTAAAGTGAATTTTGATTTTTTTTTGGTTTTTCTCTTTATCAGTAAAGGACTGTGATGAATCATCTCTTCAAGGCTGGACACCTGAAATTACAATATATAAATTCTATTTTCTATAGAAAAACATACAGATTGAAACACAAGCCTATATAATGGAAAGATATTGATCATATGAAATCAGAAAGTGTAAATTACACTCCCATAAGTAAGAATGCTTTAGAAGGTGGTTCCTGTTTTCCTAAGCAGTAAAGGAATTTTAGTTGAATGATTTCTCTGGAATATAATGAGAAATGTGTGGCTTAATTCCCAGACACTACTGCAAAATCTTGAGGGCTAATTACCAATTTCAGTCTTCTGCTTTACATGTTTAATTATATACAGTAGATATATGAATGCAGTGCAGATCTGACAAATGGTGAGAGAAATACACTTTTAGTTTCTGGAAATATGCTGTTGGCACTAAGGAGATAATGCTTATAACAATAAAATGAAATATACATTCCTGTTTTAAATTTAGCCATGTTTATTAAGGATGAAAGAATTTGTGTGGAATTTTGTGAAAAGGATGAAAGAACTCCCTGCTCTGGAGTGTACATTTAAATTTCACATCATGCCACCTCCAGCTAATTGTTAAACTGGGTCAGAGAATTCTGATCCATTATGTTAACTCTTCATTGAGAATTTAGTACCTTCTTGAGTCACATATCTAACCTCAGTTCAGCAGTGAATGTACCAATTAATTGACAATAATTTCGCAGTAAAATTATTTGTGGTCAATATGGACTTTTCCTGGATCTCACTGTATTTTCTTCTCTCTCCTTAATGAAAGAGAAAAAAAGAAATCTTGTGCCTTTCTAAACTCTATTTCTCAGGAAGAACAACCAAATGTAATTTCTTAAGTATGCTAGCAGTTACAGAAAATTGGCTATGTGAAATGAGTCCAGTGGCTTTAAGCCAAAGAGTACATCTGGATAAACCTTTGCTGTGCAGTAGAATACTGCCACAGCAGAGATACAAATATCTGTTCACCTAGAAAAGCCCACAGAAGTGCATGCTCTGTGCTGCAGTTGTTCTGTTGCTTTCATTTATCATTTCAAGCTGTGTTATTTTGATGGCTTTTCAGTTACAGGAGTACCAGTGCTGATGCAGAGATAATGAAATACTGAAAGCATCAAACAACAGGGATGTCTGTAACTGGTAATGGGCATCCTTCCTCAGTTTATTAACTCCAGCTGTGCTGTTCGACAGTTTTTGTGACGAGATACAGTGCAATGTGAGAATACTGAACGGAGAATGAAGAGTCTAGTGTCAGGAATTAAACTGCATCACACACAAGGTCTATGAGTAGAATTTCAGAATGTAAAAAGCATCATCATCTTTCAAAATTACAATCTCCATCAGACCATAAAGTGACCAATATAGAGACCTTCAGTTCAAGTTTCAGCATACAACGCTTTTATCACAGTGCAGTTATTTTCTGATCTGAAATGTGTTCCCTATACCTTGCATATTTAATAAAGAAGGTAGTATCTAGTCTTTTATAACAGTAAGATTAGGTTGGACTTGAAATTATACACATCACTGCTTCTGAGAGCAAACTAGTTGGGATTCATCATTACCAAAACTTTTCCCAGAATAACATGTGGATGTTATATAGAGAACTGGGCACTGAGGACTGTTGAGGAAGAAATAAAAGCAGCGTAATATTGCAGATCTTCTTGCTTCTTATTGGTGGTTATCATCGGTTTTTAGGTGTTTTAAGTGTCTAAAGCTGAAAATGCCAGGAAGCTTTGGAAAAACCTGTGAAAACTTTTTAGTAATGTACACTAAGTGGAAGTACTGCACAGTGTGTTCTCGAAAGTGGGTTAACTTACACATGCCACAAAGGCCTGTTTCTGTATGAGCGGTTGTGAATGAGACCCACAAGCAATCTACAGGTATGGATGCAGAAGTACTTATCAGAAAATAGCAGGACAATTAGAGTGAAAGCATTTGCTGGGAGCTGTTGCTTGAATGCATCACCAGAACAGAAAAGTTCTGGAGTGTAGTGGTTCTGCTGAATCTGCAAGAACTGTTAAACTCAGGACACTAAGTGTCCATCCAAAGCCACTCACACACGCTAGCACCAACAACAGATTGTATGACTCAGGCCACATGCAATCCTACAGGGTTCTATATATACATCCGAAACAATGAAACTTTGAGTGACTGTATTACCACTACCGAGGAATAGTGTTTTGGGTTTGGGTGGCAAGCTTTTGGTAACAATACAGGGTTTCTCCCTCTGAGAAGTTGCCAGACGCTTTTGCTGTGTCCAACAGAGCCAAGGCTGCTGGCTCCAAAACAGACCTGCCTCTGAGCCAAGGCTCAGCCCGTCACTGATGGCAGTAGTGTCTCTGGGACAATGTATATAGGAGAGGAGAAAAAGCTGCACAGAACAGCAGCCAGGAGACAAATGAGAAAAAATGTGAGAGAAAGAGCTCTGCAGACACCAAGGTCAGTGAAGGAGGGGCAGCAGGTGCTTCAGGCACCAGCGCAGAGATTCCACTGCAGCCCATGGTGAAGACTGTGGTGAAGCAGCTGTGCCCCTGCAGCCCATGGAGGCCCATGGGGACACAGAGATTCACCTGCAGCCTGTGTAGAACTCCATGCCAGAGCAGGGGGATGCCTGAAGGAAGCTGTGACCCTCTGGGAAACCCATGTTATAGCAGGCTTCTGGCAGGACCTGTGGACCCATGCAGGGTGAAGCCCACACTGAAGCACGTTTTCTGGCAGCACTCCTGACCCTGTGGGGGCCCCAGGCTGTAGCAGCTGGTTCCCAAAGTACTGCACCCTGTGGGAGGGACTCACACTGCAGCCATTAATGAAGAACTCCAGCCTGTGGGGAGGACTCACATTGGAGAGGTTCATGGAGAATCATTTCCCATAGGAGAGTCCTCTCACTGGAGCCAGGAAGGAGTGTGAGGATGAAGAAGTGGCAGAGACAATTTGTGATGAACTGACTGTAATCCCTATTTCCTATCCACCTGTGCAGCTGCGGAGAGGAGGTAAAAAAACTTCAGGAGTGAAGTTGTGTCTGGGATGAAGGCAGGGCTGGGGGCAAGATGGTTTTAAGAATTAGTTTTAATTTCTCGTTATTCTACTCTGATTTGATTGGTAATATATTAAATATACATTTATAATATATTTTTCCCATGATAGTAATGTTGTCTTTCCCTGTCCATATCTTGACCCACAAACTTTTTATCACATTTTCTCTCCTTTGTCCAGCTGAGGAGGAGTTCAATCCACCACACATTGGCAAATCAGTATGACATCCCTTCTTCGTAAAGAGCTGGCCTTCCAGCTGTTACTGCAGCTGGGTACATATGAGTTAGTGTGAGGAAATAATTGAGTGAATCATGACAATACTTATCTGCTGTTAATAATAAATTCTTAATAAAGAAATAATTAATTGTGCTGGTTTTGTCTGGGATAGAGTTAATTTTCTTTACAGTGTCTGGCCTGGGGCTGTGTTTTGGATTTGTGCTGAACGGAGGGTTCATGACACAGAGATGTTTTTGTTACTGCAGAGCAGGGCTTACACAGGGCCGAGGTCTTTTCTGCTTTTCATACTGCCACTCTGGGGAGGGAACTGGGAGTGCATGGGAGGAGACAAAGCCAGGACAAGTGACACAAATTGACCAAAGGGATATTCCAGACCATGTGACATCATGCTCAGTGTATAAAGTGGGGGAAGAAGGAGGAAGGGTGGGGCATTTGGAGTGATGGTATTTGTCTTCCCAAGTCACCATTGTACGTGAAAGGGCCCTGTTCTCCCAGGGATGGCTGAACACCTGTCTGCCCATGGGAAGCACTGAATTAATTTCTTGCTTTGCTTTGCTTTGCTTTGCTTTGCTTGTGTGCATGACTTTTGCATTCCCTATTTAATTCTCTTCACCTGGACCCATGAGTTTTCCAGCTTTTACCCTTTCGATCCTCTTCCCGATCCTCCTGCTACGGGAGTGAGTGAGCAGCTGTGTGGGTTGTTGGCTGGGGTTAAATCACAACATTAATAAAAAGTGTTCTAATAATTGTGATCTGTGTCTCTCCTGAGTCACTCTCCTGCCGCACAGCTTTACACAATTCAAGTCCTGCAGTAAGCAGGCAGTGCAGACGTTTGAAGCACCACCAGTTCTGGTGGGTGCAGCTAAAGCACATAGAACCCTTCAAGAAGTAGGCTTGTATTTATATCTAGTGCAAAGGCTCAAATCAACTCATAAATATGTTCTGTTGTTAACAAAGTCTGCCATGTACCTGCTGTCTTCGTGGGAAATTGGTGGTTGTGATGAGGGCAAGGGGAAGGAATGCAAGCTACTGTGAGTGGATGAAGAAATAAATGTAACTTTCTTCTTTTTTTTTTCTTTATTTTAAATTGATCATTTATATAAACTGTTACAACAACACCAAAAGCAGTAAGTTTACAGTGTTGCTGCTGTTAACTCTCTTACCTGAAAGTGCTTTGATGTTGAGGTCAATGTAATTAATAGGCTGGAATCTGCAGTCGTCAAAGTACAAGGCTGCTTTCACTCACACCCTGGAGTTTTCTGTCACCAGCTCTCCCTACCAGCAACTTTGTGGACTGACATTCCATTTCCACGCCAGAGGCTTGAAAATTTTTGCTATTACTGCAACTTGTCAAAAAACCAAGGAGGTGTCCAGACCGCGGTTGTAAACCTAAGCAATGGGTACAGGTCAAGGTTACAAGAGACGAAATAGCATTCAGGAAAGCATTCAAAAGGCATTGCTAAACCTGTTTGCAAGGTGTAAAATAAGACAGATTAGCAAAACATGCACTTTGGCTATGCCATAGCTGAAATGGAGGTTGAATATAGGGTCTGTTGGCAGGTTTTAGATAATTTTCAATTACATGCTTAGGAATGCCCCCATAAAATGATGTGAGTGTGTATGTATATGTCAAATACTGGCATTTTTATATAAATAAATAAGAAAAATATGTGGAGGGTACTGGATATAGATAGAGAGGATGGAAGAAGCTTCAGTGTATGTTTTCATCTGTTTGGAAAGGAGTAAGAGTGAGTGTGGCAGCATGCCAAATCCAAGAACTCAGGACACAGCAGCCCTGCCTATTCTTGGATGCTGAATTGAATGCACTAGCTGCCACGATCATTCTAGCTCAACCCACAGACTGCGTTTTCTTGGAAATGTCATGCAGGGCCGGTATGTTAGCATCTCATGTCTTTTATTCTTCTGGAAAGCTCATATTCTGCTGTTGAAGGAGAGAAAAAAGAAAAGAAATAATATTTTTGTCCTGACACTAAACAAATTCACAAATTAGGGTTTATTAGCCTTTTACATCTTCCTTAATTGGCTGGAAGACTTGAGGGAGCTGTGAATCAAATTGCTGGTGAGCTGGACATATGCCTATTGCCTGATGGCAGTTCTACTTTGTTAAAAGAATCCTACTGGCTAATCTCAATACTCCTAATACTGGGACTGATATTTGGGAAAGGTATTACCGAAAAATAATCTGCTTCCCTGTGGCATTGGAAACATCTGAGAGTAAACTGTTTGTAAATGCCCCCAAAAATGCTGTATCTGTGTGACAAGAGGAATCATATAAGTGAACACAATCTTTTTTGTGTTCCTTCCTCATAAATTGCCTATAATACTCATCCTAGATTTCAGTAAAAGTAGGACTAGCAAAAGACTGGTCATCAGTCTATGTTTTAAAGAAACACTTATTCTAAAACAAATGTTTAGAAAATCACCCAGCAACAAAATATGATGTTGCATATAATTTAGTTCAAGACTGGCAGGTGTACAAATACATTGTTTACAGCAGAACTGGCTTGTATCACAAAAGCCCAGTATCTAAAAGCTGAGAACTTTTCAATTTCTCCTCGTGGTCTGGGAAGCTCCAGTTTTCTTACTGTTTTGCTTTGGTCTTTATAGTGTCAGAAAATGTGTTTTTGTTTTCACTGGTATCACTGACACCATAAGTCTGGAGCCACAAGACAGAAATGGCAACACTGCCTGATGCACCACTCAGGAGATACATTCTGAGCTGGCCGGGACAGACACTTTATGCCATGCATCCATTTGATGCACCAGGTAGCCCTGGGTGTTTCTCCTGAGGCTGGCAGCACAAAGCTGAGTTCAGCCTACAATCAGTGAAAGACAGCCACCCAAGGGTAAGAGAGATGCTCCAGCTTATACCTGGATCTTGGTCAAATGGTCAGTTAGTCACTCTGGTGGTTAAAAATCTGCTCAGTGTATTGAGTCTCTCTAGATTCCAGGGGAAAAGAAAATAAAAAAAAGTCAGTGGTGGGATTTTCAAAATAACTTATAGCTGGTCTAATATTGCTCTGATATGCATGGTTTGATCTTGCCCTTGACCCAGTGTCTTTCTTGTACTCTGTTATTCCCTTCCTCAGTCATCTCCATAGGCTTTTTCCTCACGTGTGCATGTACGGGACTTTTTTTTCTGATTTTCTTCCATGTTTTACCTCATAAAAGTTTAATCTTTTTGATCCATATTATTACAATAGTCTGCAAAAGAAATAACAATACACTATTTTGAAGCTGCCCACTATGAACATAGAAAAACTAAATGACTCAGTTTGATAGAGAAGAGAAAAAAATTCTACAGAAATGAAATGAAAAACTTTTCTTAACTACCCACACAATGGCTTACTCAAGCCAGTGATATCAGGTTTCTTTCTTTAATCATGTCTAAATGCCTGCACAATAGAGAAAAAAGGAAAACTAAAAAATATATCACATACTCCTTGTCTTGATCCAAAACCTGCAAAAACTGTTAAGGAATCTTTTGTTGTTTAAGACACTCATACCTCATGCAACATATCACCTTTTTCTTCAGCAGTCACTTTCTCCACTCAGAGGTAGTATTTTGACTATGAAAAATGTGTGTTTTTCTTCATCTTGGATTCTCACTTTCAAATGGTGCAGGATAAAGAGTGGCAAATAGTCTTTTACAATTTGTAAATACACCAAATCAAAATATATTGTGCTTGTCCTTGAGAAGTCAATATATATAACATAACTGGGTTCGCTGTAGTAGCAACAACCCACTCCAAATTTCAGTGTTCTTCTTACTCTTCTGTGATGGAGTGGCTGTGACATTCAACAACGGAAGACACATTGATGGCATTTATCTAGATTTCAGTAAGGCCTTTGGCATGGTTCCATATAACATTCTTATCTCCAGATTGAAGACTCTTGGATTTGAAAGGTGGACTACTGAGTGGATAAGGAATTGGCTGTGTGGATACACTCAAAGAGTTGCAGTCAATGGTTTGATGTCCAAGTGGAGACACGTGACAAGCGGTGTCCCTCAGGGCTCTGTCTCAGGCCTGGTGCTCTTCAATATCTTTTTTAATGACATAGACAGTGACATCAAGTGCACTGCCAGCAGGTTTGCAGGTGACACGAAGCTGAGTGCTGCAGTTGACACAAGAGGACAGGATGCCATCTAGAGAGATCTGGACAAGCTTAAGAAATGGGCCAATGAGAACCTCATGAAGTTCAACAAGTCCAAGTGCAAAGTGCTGCACCTGAGTCATGGCAATCCTAGACATGAGCATAGATGGAGAGAAGGACTAAATGACAGCAGCCCTGCCGAGAAGGACTTGGGAGTGCTGGTGGATGAGACACTGGACATGAGCCAGCAATTGCAATGCAGAAAGGCAACTGCATCCTGAGCTGCATTGTAAGAAGTGTGGCCAGTAGGTCGAGGGAGTAGATTCTCCCCCTCTACTCTGTTTTTGTAAGAACCCACCCAGAATATTGCATCTGTCTCTGGGGTGCCCAATACAAGAAAGATGTTGACCTGTCAGACTGCCTCCAGACAAGTGCCATGAAGATGATCAGAAGGCTGGAGCACCTCTTCTGTGAAGACAGCAAAAAAGTTTAAGTTGTTCAAGCTCAGAGAAGAAAAGGCTCTGAGGAGACCTTGGAGTAGCCTTCCAGTACCTAAAGACGGCTTCAAGAAAGCTGGAGAGAACTTTTTGCAAGGGTGTGACAGGACAAATGATAATGCCTTTAAATGGAAAGAGAGAATGTTTAAATAAGATATTGGGGAAAAATTCCTTACTGTGAGGGTAGTGAGGCCCTGAACAGGTTTCCCAGAGAAGCTGTGGATGCGTCATCCATGGAGTCCAAGGCCAGGCTGGATGGGGTCCTTAGAAACCTGGTCTACTGGGTGGCCACCCTGCTATGGCCTTTTAGGCCCCTCCCAACCCAAACCATTCTATGATTCTTTAAGTCTATGATTCATTGTATAAACCATAGCACTGGTTTTCCATCGCAAGGTTTTGGTAGTGGGGTCCTACAGATGTGGCTGCTGTGAGAAGATGCCAGAAGCTTCCCCCATGTCTGAGAGAGCTAATGCCAGCAGGCTCCAAGACAGACCTGCTGCTGGCCAAGGTCGAGCCATCAGTGACCCTTGCAACATCTCTGAGATAAGATAAACAAGAAGGAAATGAAGTTATTTCAGAGAAGCAAATAGCACTCAGAGAAGAGAGGAGTGAAAATATATGAGTGATAGAGCTCTGCATACACCAAGGTCAGTGAAGAAGAGGGGGAAAAGATGTTTCAGGCATCGTAGAGGTTACCGGGCAGCCCATGCTGAAGACCATGGTAAGGCAGGCTGTCCCTCTGCAGTCCAAGGTGGTCCACTGTGGAGCAGAGATACACCTGCCACTACATGCTGCAGCAGGTGGATGCCCAAAGGAGGCTGGGACCCCCAGGGAAACCCACGCTAGAGCAGGTTCCTGGCAGGACCTGTAGACCCACGCAGAGTGGGTCCTCACTCAAGCAGGTTTGCTGGCAGGACTTGTGACCCCATGGAAGACCCACACCAGAGCAGCCGGTTCCTGAAGGACTGCATCCCATGGAAGGAACCCACACTGCAGCATTTTGTAGAACTGTAGCCTGTGGGAAGGACTCACACTGGAGAAGTTTATGGAGGACTGACTTCCTTGGAATGGACCCCATGCTGGAGCAGTGGAAGAGTGTGAGGAGTCCTGCTTCTGAGGAGAAAGCAGCGGCAGAGACAAAGTGTGGTGAACGATGGTAACCCCAATTCCCCATCCACTTGCATCATTGTGGGGAGGAGGTAGAATCCAGGAATAAAGTTAAGCCTGAGAAGGAGGGAAGGGTGGGAGAAAGGTATTTTTAAGATTTGGTTTTACTTCTCATTACTCCACTCTGATGTGATTGATAATAAAATCAATTAATTTCCCCAAGTCAAGTCTGTTTTGCTTGTGGTGATCACTCCTTATCCTTTTCTCTACCGAAAAGCCTTTTGTTGTGTTTTCTCTCCACTGCACAGCTGAGGAGGGCAGTGATAGAGTGGATTTGGTGGGCACCTGACATCAGCCAGTGTCGATCCACTACAACCTTACAGTGAATTACTTTGACTTTCAGTACTGTAGAGACAGAAAGTATGTCAGGAACACACAGCAAAACAACTTGCCTCAAATCAGAACTAATCCTTAATAAGAAAACAAGCAATTTTTTTCTTCTAAGGAGGAGGTACTTTGAAAGGTATGTTAGATTTTTTTTTTTCCAGGATCTCTCTTCTGATTGTACCTCAGTCCATCAGGACAGAAATGAAGAAATTATTTGCAAAGAAGATTTGACTTTACAGTCCTGGAATTCAGGGAGCTAATCCAGTTTACACCAACTATGTCCTCATCTTATACATATGAGGATATAAATGCAAAATCCTTTAAGTGATGTAGGATTTTGGCACATATTTTTTCTGAAAGAAACATGCTATGCTGTTAAGTAAAATATATTTCATCATTCCTTCTATTTATGTTGACCTAGTTCTAGGTATTTAAGGTGTTTGGTCTGAGCACTTCAATTCCAGCTCTGCAAAAAGGACGTTTCCAGATAGACAGCTGAGAAAATCAAGACTTTTTTTCCCGTATTAACAGCTTAAAGTTATTTTTTTCCATACTAGTCCAATTAAGGCTTTTTTCCTTCTGATGTGTTGCTCTATTTATCAATAAATGTTCAAATTAAAAGAAGGAGAATCTAATAAGCAATAGTCATGAAAATACACCCAAAGGAAGATTAAATGTATCTTGTTTTCAGGGAAAAGAAACATTTGCATTTCTCTAAATAGGAGACATGACAACTGTGCTACTAGCAAATACTTTTAGTATTGTAGACAATGGTCAGTCCTGTTTTATATCCCTTTGTAACCAAAGGAAATTGGAACTGAAGCAATTGACTGTATCTGTTGCCTAAAAATTATATCAGTACTTATGATCTAATTTAAACAAACCCTACTGACTGAAGTGCCATCAGTAGCTGTACATACTTGTGTGTGTGTAAGGATTATAAGTAGTTTATATTTGGTAGAATTGTAGCTAGGTGCTTGCTGGATTAATTAGTTAATTTATTTATTGAATGATTTGACAAATAATAGTTGAATTTGATGTAGGTTTTCTGTTTCAAATCTGTATCCACTTTATAAAGTATAAGTATTTTCTGACAGCACTTTTCATGAAAATAATCACTCTGTGAATCACTGAAAATTGTGCTGCCTCTGACTGACAAGATAGTGACTTGCCCAGACATCTACTACAGCTTTAGGGAAAACTGCTCATAGACTGCACTTTTGGAAAGAGAAATTCTCAATACAAAAGTAAATAGCATTTGAAGACTTCGAAAAAGCTATCTATCTGGAGTAGCAACAATAATAAAAACATTCTTTATTCCTCTAACTGGAAAATAGACAACCGAAATCAGAAAAATCTAGCCAGGTAGAAAAGTCTGTTATAGGCATTCTCTGTCTCCTCCTACCTGATTCTAAAAGGAATACTCTAATTATCACTAATTATATTGAAAATATTTATCTATCTTCTAATTATCTGGGTCTCTAGGCATGGGTGGATGGATGAAGAATTCCAAATACTCAGTTTCTTTCTGAAAATGCTACTCACAACCAAAAATCTGAGGCCAATACTAATTTTTTGAAGGAATGATGTTAATGAAGAAGAAAAGATGAGACAGGCAGAATAGAAAGGACAAAGAAAAAAAGACAATAGTAAAAAATACCCCAACAAAACAACCTCCCAAATTGTTAACAGCCAAACTCTCCACACCTCAACCCACCAATGTGAAAAAGACAGAAAAAGAAACAACAAAAATAAAAATGACGAAATAAGAAAAAACCAAGATAAACACACTGTGCCGGTTTGGGCCAAATTCAGGGGAAACATCCAAAAGGAATGTCTCCTCAAAGGAAAGCAGGTTACAGCCACCCCTCCCCCACCAGGTTCGGGAAAGAAAAGATTTTCCTCGAAGGAAAGTGAAGGAAAAAAACTATTTAACAAACACACAGGAAAAGAATAATAAAGCTGAATAGTAAAACCTCTCGCCGCAGAGAGAAACCTGGGAAGATTTTAAAGTCCTTCTCTGGGTGTGGTCTCTCTCCTCCTCCTCAGAGCTGGGTTGGCCTGGGCCCCCTCTGGGCCTAAGGTGGAAATTTTCCCAGCGAGTTCTGGTGTTCTGATGTTGAAACAGTCCAGAAGAGAAGAAGGGAAAAGCCGAAGTCCCAGAAAGAATCTAACTCTCAGTCTCTCTCTGGAGAAACAGAGCTGAAAAGCTGAGAGAAGCAGCAAGAGTGCTTCCTTCGCTCCTCAGCAGCAGCAGCAGCAGCTAATCTCTGTGTCCTTGAAGCACAAACTGTTTTGAAAAGTTTGCTCAGTTTTTTCTTCTCTCTCTTGCACCCAGTTTTAAAGGCACAGAAAGGCTCAGGATCATATCTGAGCATAGAGTGGTGACAGGGGATACATCATCATAAAGTCACCCCAAGACACACACAAAAGCATGTGTTCCCAGTGCTGAAACAATCCAGTGAAAAACTGTAAATGACAAGGAAAAGCAGTGTCTTTTGCAGTTTTCCTTGAGAGAACTGGATGGGAAAAAAACCCATTTTTAGTAAAGTTTTAACCTGAAATCAGACTTTTGGCAGCTCATGTGGACTCTGAACTATGTAACTGGGTCTTTACCAGGTACCTCCTATGTTCTTGTGGAGCCCCTTGATTTCACACCCTGTCCCTACACTTGATAGTAACAGAGCCTCTCTGCTTACTGGATATAATATGAAAGCTGTTTTTCCTCCTCTGATGGTCTTTCTAGAATTGCTGAAGGAGGTATTACCATTTTAAATATCTCTTTTCATTTATATTTTTTTATTTTAGTTCTGCTGAAACATTCACCACAAGTCTTTTTCTGCTTCCTTGGAGGCTAACTTTCATGCAGACTGATAAACCACAGTATACAGCAACATATATTTCATAACATACTCAGTCGCCAGCATCCAAAATCCACATGAAGATATGTGTGTGACAGTTGACTACAACAAGTAATAGCCCAAGGGTGTAGTGAAAATCACCAGAGCTGACGATTTGCATATATTTAATCAAAGATAAGTGTAGAGTATTTTCTCATTTTTTGAGTAACGGGAACTTGGCTTGCAATTCATAACAAGTTAATTTTTTGTATATGGGGACTGTGAGTCTAGACTGAGAAAACTGGCAAAATGGGTCTTTCTAATAAAAAATGCCTTAAGGTTATTGTTATCTCTCAGAAGAATATGTAAGAAGGCAAAACAGCAATATTCTCTGGCATTCAGCTCATGGTTTTGGTTTAGGGCCCTTGTCTATGTTGTGCACAAATCCACTATCAGAAATATGCTCTCTCACTGCTTGAAGCACTGAAGATATTTATCTTGATTTCAGTTTTCTAAGGCCTAAAGTCTTAATGGCAAGTACATAACCCTATGTGGGAGAGAATTATTTAAAAGTATAGTCCCTTCTTGTAATTTCTGAAGGTTTTGGCCAATTTCAACCAAATTTGTCAGAAGAATGGTTTCAATAACATCATACTTTATTAGGCACCTGAGAATCCTAACAAAAGATACCATCTGCACAAAGACAGAAACTAGGCAGTGGGTATGGGTATGCCAGTACCCTATTTATATTTTCTTGTGCAGAGGAGCAAAGGATATAAGTCTTTCTTGTACATGGTACATCAGGTAATTCACAAATGAACTCAGAAAAAGCGTTATCCCTTATGCTCCAGTGAATAAGCCAACTAGTCATCGCCACAGGTTAGGAATAAACTTCTATATTATTCTGTTGCTATGTCAAGTCGTCTGAGATGCTCAAGGCAATTTATTCCTTAGAGCTTAAATTCACAAAGGTTAATATCAATACTATTTAGGCATCCAAATGGCTTTGGCAATGTGGGCATAAATATGAGTTGCTTATTTTTGTCATCTGTTGGAACATCTGACATAGCCCACTATTAGAAACATGATACTGAATGAAAAGGGCCAGTGGTCTTGAGTACAAGGTTATTTCTTTTGTTCCTTTCTTTCTGTCATTTTAGCATGTCTGAAAATCTGACAAGACTACCAGTGGGAAGAAATTAAATAACAGAATGCCAGGAACTTTCAAACCCATCTGTGCTGTAAATCTACTAATAGCAAGAGAGGACCTTTAATTCTAAGCATTTACAACATTGGGAAACATTATTTTAAAGTAATGAACTGTTTGAAATTAGTCACCCTATGAACAAATTTAAAACTTTTTGAGTACATTCATAAGCATTCTTGCCCCTCTGAACTGCACTTTTATTTCACAGTACTGTTCTTAGTTATCTTTACATAGTATTTTGTTTCAGTTGTACACATGTTCTACAGAAGAAAGAAGAGATAATTGTATGACTGTCTTTCTAAATACTAACAATAAATACTGATGCATCTATCATTCTCTTTTAGGTCTAAAGTGGTGCCCATGCCTCACATTAGCAGATATTTGACCCCACACCCATTACATGACCAAAAGGACTGAGCTGCTTTACTGTCCTTCCCCAGTTATGGCATTTCATCTATTCACATTGGAGCTGTTTATGTTTTTCAAGCTCTCTTGTATATGTGGATCCAGATAGGAAAGAAAATCTAGTGTGTGCAACATAAGTGGTTGGTTTCAAATTTGAGTAAGGACCCACAAAGTCTGGAACTGGAAAAATTTCAGAGACTTTCAAGGCATTAAAAATTTGCATGCAATACTGTCACACTGGTTTGAATGATAAACATGCTTAAAAAATTGTGGTTCTTCACAAATAATCTATGAATCCAAAACAGCCAGTATAATTAAAAATCTTAGAATTTACACAGAATTATTCCAGTACACTCATAAACTTTATCTGTAGCTCCTATCTATTTTGAAAATTGTGTTTGAAAAGATTAAGTAAATACCCATGATTCAGCTGTTAGTTAAACTCTCTAATACTTTGTGAGAACAAATACCAACTTATGGATTTTTCATGTTCAGAGCACATATTTCATTTGGACATCCTTTTAGCTTTTGAAATCTTCTGTATGGGTCTTCTACACAGGGACTCTGTCATTGCACTTTGCTTTTTTTTTTTTAAGCCTCAGGTAAAACGCATTTGTAATCAAAAGTGGCAGGAAATGAATAGAGGAAAGGATTGTGTAAACAATTTTTTTTCTAGCCTCACATTATGCTCAAGAAAGGGAATGATGCTTGAAATACAGATATAAATACTCGGATTAAGTCCTGGAAGAAGAAATCAAAAAGAACATCATACCAAAAAATGAAGGCCCCTTAATCAAATTACTTCCTATTGTTGGCATAAATTGGAGGGGCAGATGGAAAGTAGGGAAAAGGGCGTTATTGTGAAACAATTACCAGTTAAGAGATTTTTTTTTTATCCCAAGAAAATGGTTAGAAATCTGCAAAGATTTTATGTAGTGTTTGGTCTTTAGCTTAAATGTTTTTAATTGTATAGCCTTTTATATTCCTAAGAAGAAAAATAAGCACACCTGCTCCTCTGTTTCTGAATTATCAGTGTTCATTCATTAATTCATTCTTGCAGATCCTTCAAGGCCCTGCCTTAAGCAGTAAACTAAGAGGAATGCAGGTTGGATTTAGCACCAATAAAAAAAAAAGGTAGAAAGTCTGAAAGGCAACCACTGCATCAGAGGAATATTTGATCAAGAAAATATTCTTATGGCTTGGTACATGGGCTTCAGATTCAAAATACAGTGGGCAACCGAAGAGAGCCCAGTAGGTTCTTTACTCTCACCCGAGCCAGACACAGACATCCAGTGGTAGCAAAGACCAGTTACACAATGCCCAAGAACATGCAGCAGTGTTGTGAAGACCAGTGTTTTATAGCTCAGAGAAGAGAGCAGAACAGGAATAACAGCTCAGAAACTGAGAAGTCCCAGGAAGACCCGGAGGACTTTAGCAGCGTCAGGACTTTTTTCTGTCTAGAGAAAGATTCATCCATAGAAGATTTATGTAGGTAGTCACTGGATAGCTTCAAATAATAGAGCTGCGTATGCAACACAAACACTGTGATGCTTGTTAGAACAAATCTCTCTCATATAGTTGTATCTCATCTGTGCTGCTTACCACCCACTTCCTAATCCCACCCAGATTTATAGGTGACTAATGGGCTATTTGTCTCACCATAGGAAATGGGGACAGCCTGGCGTACAGAAAAATAAACAAAAAATTCTTCATGTGGGAATATCAGCATGGAATGATTGTGAACTAACTAGCAGTGAAAAAAGCCACAATATAGAGAAATTGGCAGATTATGAGATTTTTAAGCACTAATAGTAAATATATACTTCATAATCACTACATGTAAATGTGAAATGCACCAAAAGATTTGTCTTACGTGCTGCTTTTCAGTATGTGACTGCAGAGCACCACCGTTAATCACCTGTGCTTTGCATTCAGAGGATTACAATTTTCATGGTGTGACATATGTATGTCCAAGACAGTAAACAGTGGGAAAAAAAAATACACTGATGAAGAGAAGAAAATTAAGAAATCTGAGATAAATTTCATCATACTGTGACTTTTGATGTTTCACTTTTCAGATTCTTGATGGGAATTCCTAGTTCCAACAGGAGTAATTAGGGTTCAATTAAAAAAACCCCAACAAATATCTTCTATTGAGGTTAACAGCCTTATTTCCATCATGGGTGAATTTTGAGCTGAAAATAATTGTCACGTGTACAGGTTTGCATACCAGTTCCCCATCTGCAAGTTCTGAGCAGGGGAATAGCATCTTGGAGAAAAGGAAGGTGCACGCTGCTTCTATATCCTTACCAGCTCACCCAAACATCTCTCCTAACACAAAATACATGGATTTCATTCCAGAGAACTAAATAAAAATTTTAATATCACCTTTTGCCCTTAAGACTCAATAGACATGCTTTGGATCTACAGTGTTCCCATAATGCTGCCTCCAATATTTATTTAAATTCAATCAACCCTCATGGTTTACCACAATGTAATTAAGTCATTGACACATACTACTTAGACATCAGTAACAGATCTGTGCATGCTCCGTCAAGCCATTGCAACCAGGGGTTAAAATGCACCAACTTAAACTTTTTCATTAACTGTTTATGACACAGGACAGCTAATGAATAGTAACTCATTAAACCACATTAACTCAGTGATGAGTCCTGGATAAAAAAAGTCCATTTGAATCTGTTTCTGTAGTTCACTATGTAATAAATTTGAAGAAGTCCTCAGATGGTTTTGAGGAGTAGCTGAAATGAGATGCAGTTGTCACTTTTTCTTGGCAATAAAATCACATCAGAACAGTATGTGATTCTACTTCTGTTTGTAAGAAGTCAAAACACTTGCAGAATAGCAAAAGAATGCTGAGTCAGGGCCAAAGCTGAAAATCACTGCTTTCTCACTCACTTCTTAAGCATGAGTATAGCCTCAGTAGGTTTGGGATTAAATTCAGTGTGATTAAATTAAAAATATATAAGTCCAAAATATTGTGAAATATTGGTTAATTACCTAATCCAGAATTCTGATGTACCTGAAGAGAAAATATTCTCATCTGACTTCGGGTTCTGTTAGCTGGAAACTTTGAGCCCATTTAGTTACTTTGGTTTCCAGATTTTAATGTGACCTGTTTGTAACCAAACTGTAGAACAGACGAAAAATGACAACTTGGTACAGAGCAGAGCCAAATGAAGTTCAAATATTTACTGTTTGCAAACAAAAAATTAAGGCAAATTAAATCAAGTTATTCCTAGGATAAAGACAAATTTAAAAAAAGGTTCTAATTGTTCAATTAAATTAAATGTTATTATAAAAAATCATAGTATATGTAAGATATTTCCAATAAGAAGCAGCTAAATTTAAGCATTGTTTTATTCTGTTCAAATTATTTTTTGCACGGGCATATGGCATATCTGTGTTCCATTATCTTTATTTACCAGGAAGAGTAAATATTGCTTCTTTTTCCTTCCCCTTCTTCCCTATTTGGAGGTCACGTTTTCCAAAGATACTGGATGTCAAAGGGCAGTGAAGACTGCTCAGTACCTTGCCAGTACATTCACCTCCTATACTATTTATTTTCTAGCTATCACTGCATTTGGCTAAGAGCCAATTTAGCTAGAAAAGCCAGTGTTCATGCCGGGGCTGATTTGTCAAAAACAGGCATGTAAGTGAGCTGATTGCACAGGCCTTCTTGTGCCAGCTTTGCTCCTGAAGCTAGTTCTTCACTATCTCCTTTGGAGTGTTGTGTGAAACACTGTCTGCATGAGTAAGAATTCACTTAGGAAGACCTCATATGACATGCACAAATCTGACCTGTGGGCTTAGGGGTCAGAGAACACGTTACAAGGATTTCTGCAAGGTGTGCAACTTGTCGTATGAAAGAAAACTTCCTGTTTGCTAATGTCTAGCAAAGTACTGCCAGTAAATACAAGTGAAATAGCTTGGCCAGTATGAAAACTGTCTCTGCTATTAACTTCTTGTTCCTTGTATTTCAATATCTGTTAATGAGAAAATAGAATTTTATCTGTTTGACTAGCCGTCAATAAAAGAAAATACTCAGTTTTCTTGAAATATCATTGTTTTGCCAACTTATTGGACTATATAAAGTCTAAAACTTAATTGTTTGAGGGGTTTGTTTCACATCTTAAATAGTCTTACTGAACTAACATTCAGAAGATTTTGGAAAGATGGGCGGAATATAACTGTTTAAAAAAAGAATCTAACATTTTATTCATATATTCTGACTCCAGGGTTCAAAAATATCCCAATTTTAATTGGTGATGGGGGAGAATGACACGTGAACACTTTGAAAAACTGGATTTTCAATCACTGGGTAAAACTCTTATTACCTATCATGCCTCAGTGTTTTCCCACTTCAGTCTTTCCCTCCTGGCTGTAAGTGAGCAAGTAAGCTAATGACCAAATAACATTAGACACATTCTTACATTTAGTTGTCATGATGTGCTATAATTTTAGTACTCTGGCTCTCATTAGCAAAAGAGAGTAAGATCTCTGGACTATTGCATGTAAAGAGCTGTTTCTCTAGAGCTGCGTTAAATTAAGCTCTCTCCAGACACTCCCAGCTAGGCTACTTGCAGAGGTAACCCAGAAAAACCTCAAGGGTGATTGCCTGCCCCAGAGTGAATGGCATATAGGTATTCTATCAGGAACCCAGCCCATGTTCCTAAAGGGCACAGACACTGTTTCCTGGTCATTTTTCTGCAGTGGCTGAACCCATTTTGCCTCTGGCAGAATGCAGACCTGTTTTGGATATTTTTGGGTCTGTGGAATAGGTATATCTTACAATTCAGTACTGTGTCTATTCCTCTGAAACTGAAGATTTAGCCCTGTTTTTTTTCAGAACATTCTGACCAGCATGTCATTAAAATACAGCTAAAATCTGGATAACAAGTATTTCCTCTTTTAGTGTACTTATTACAAATCAAGCGGTGTGGCATTTCTTTCAGGGAGCAAGTGGAGTCTTCACAAATGAAGGTAAGACGAGAGCCAAGGGAGACTGCAAGGCAGGGGCACAGTCCCAGCCATGAACAGCAGAGTAGGTCTGGTGGCAGTACTTGGTGTCAGACAAAAGTCCACTGATTACCCAACAGGTCAGTAGTGCTAAGTCAGAGTCAAATCACCAAGACAAGGTTGGACACATCATACTTACAGTGCAGTTCAGCAAGGGCCACGGGCTGGAACCTGAGCTCAAACGCAACTCTGGGCCCAAAAGGAAGAGGGTGTGTAGATGGGGGCCCAGAATGAGACTGAGGAGGATGATACTGGTGCACTCAGGGGCCTAATCTTTCCCTCCTGTAGACCTCTACAGCCCTTGCATTGGGGTGTTACTCTTATCCTTGTTCAATAGGTAGAGTCAACAGCAAGCTTCGTCCTCTCAAATCTAGTTTGTTTTAAGCAAATCTCATTCACAAAGAAATCTGTGGGGACATTCTAGTTCTTCAAAGTAACTGTCACAATGTCTAAGCAGACCTGATTTCATTTTTAGATTCAGTTTTCGACAGGGCATTTCAGAAGAGTTTAAAACACATCGATCTTTTAGTTCTAGTATTTCAATTACATAAATGCAGTGTCTGGAAAGCTGATAAGAAATCATATAGATCTATTTGAGTTCCTGCCAATTCATGTATGCAATTTTGGCCTTTTGGAATGGATTCTGCTGAGCACTTTAACTTGTCTACACAATTTTGGAACTGTTTTAGAGCAGCATATTAAATGAGGCATGTGAAATATGCTATGTGGATAATCAACGAGACTGAGTCTTCATATTGCAAACTTGTACTTCTGCAGGATTGTTCATCTTTTAGATGAAGGCCTAGACTAATGTGTAAACCAGATTTTAAGAGAATAAAACCAAAACTTTCTAAACATTTTCTCTTTTTTCTTGGACTGCTTATTTAATTCCACATTCTCAGTCTATTTTGCTATCACTGTATATTGTCTGTCTTAATCTCACTTCGCAGTGTGATCATTACTGTTTTCTTCAAAGCCCATCACGTTGTCATAACAGGAATTTTTTTTTCCAGTGCCTGTTTCTTTGTACTTTTCTATCCTTATGGGCAAGATTGTCCTCTCATTTCCTTTCAATACTAAGAAAGGTTTATTATATCTATCAGTTCCTATGAGATTGACAGTACTTCTATGAAAACATTTATGCATAGTTTCAGTCAAGTGGTTGTTGACTCCTGGTAGACTGTTGTGATAATGGCTCTAGTAGAAAAGGAAGAAGATTTGGTACATACAGAGGTTACCTTGCTTTAAAAACAGCTAAGAAACACTCCTATTGCTCAAGGCAATAGGAGAAGCAAGTACCATACTGCTTTTGAACTTCCGTTTATCTTTGCATTTGTTGATATGAAAACATCACTTTGAGCTGTCTGTCCATACAAGGTCAGAAAGATATTTGAATCAAATGTTGTCAAACTAAAGGGTAAGTGTCTCTGTTATGACCTGTTACTTGCATCATTGGCAATGGAAAAGAAAGGAAGTAACAAAAAGTCTGGCTGCTGCCTTACATTGGCTCAGATTAACATAATCTGCATAAACTGGAAATGGTCCATAAGGGTGGAATTCCTGCATTAAATGCAATTCTCTGCATGAGTTAGTAACCACATTATCAAGTGCATGTTTAGGCAAAAGGATGCCATCCTATATTCTGTAAGTATCTTAAGGTAGTTAGACTGTATGCATTCAAAGTAAGGGAAAATTAATCCTACTGAAAAGATTATTATGCCCATGTGGATGTGATCAGAGTGCAGACCAAACTACACAGCTTTTCCTTCCTCTTTACTAATGGCAAGTGCCCTGTCTGAGGTTTACAGGTATTACCTGTTCCAAGAAACTGAAGGCTTTAAACTGGAACAGCTCACTGACAGTTCAATGAGGTGAACTGAAATTTCTGTTTTAAGGTAAACTTAGTTTATTTTGCAGTAACTACTCAAACTTGCTGCACAGGCACAAACAAGATTTTATTTATTTTAGTAGGAATTTTGCCTGAATACACGGTGGTGACAGGGTTTCACTAGAAAACTATATATTTAAAGATACAGAAAAATACAGATATATTAGAAAAAATTAGTTACAAGTGCAATATTTATATAACCAATAAGAAATCACAAGAAACAAGTTAATTTCAAAATCGATAGAATGATTGGTATTTCAATCCTGCTCTGCTATACTGATGTACGCAATAGAGTTTCATACTGTTGACTCAGGACTTAAAACTAAGAATCTGACTATCTGATTTATCAAAAGAATGTACAGCCAATAGTTAAAAAATGTATCTAAGGCTTAACTTTGGTTTTTTTATTGTATATCAAAAGTTCTTTGCTAAAAATAAGAGAGAATGTAGTTTGAAAACTCTTATGTCTAAGATGTGGAAGAAAAGATGATCTGCCTTTCATCCAGCCTTCACTAGCATGTTTCTCATAGTTATTATTGTCAAGATTATAAATGCAATTCTTGATTTCAAACCAATTTGCCAGCAGGAAGCCTCCTTGGGAACGACATGTAGCAACACCTGCTGGGCGAATCGGCCCAGTAAGGTAATAAGTCAGTCAAAAACTAAAATAAAAAAAGAAATCAACTCAAACTATTCACTGTTTCACCTTTTACTTTGAGGATCTCTAATAATGACTTTTCAAGTAGAAGGGGTGCACTATGCTGAAAATTTTGAAACTATTTGAAGGAATTGTTGCCTAGTTGGGCCACATATTGAAATTTCCTAACATATTTTTTCCGTACATTTGCCCTGTGACTACAAAACAGAAAGGGAAAAGAACCTCTATTTTCTGTTTTTGTGTGTAATATATCTATTCCAAAACAAGACAGGTGGCATATGAAAAAGTGAGTAACCTCGTATACACGCTCCCTGGCAGTACTGGTAAGCTTTAGGGAAGACCAGCGGGATACTGGTGCCATTGTATAGCTGTCTTCAATATGAAAGCTCATGTGGGAGGGGTGATGTAGACCTTATTTACCCTTTAAAGAAGTGGGTTACTTTGGGAGAACCCTTTTCTTTCCGGATAATTGGCTTCATTAGAGCAGATTTTCATGATATGCCAGCATTGGATGAAGGTTTGATATCAACATAAGAGGTTTGACATCATCCTGCTTGAGGCAGGAGAAAGGGGAAATGGTTTCCTCGAAGTTGTCTGCTCCGTGTTTTGCAAGCTTTTTTATTTATCTTGAGAGAAGTTCTCTAAATTGTTGGGCTCAGACTCCTAGAACAAGAAGCAGTGTAGCTAATGCCGCCCTCAGCCTAACCAAGTCTGCCTCAAATATGAGTTTTGACCATGTCAAGAAACTGTTAACCCTTTAAAGCCTGAGCCTACATGTGAGAAAACTTATTTTCTCAAAAATTAGTTCATCTCTCTGATTGAAAATCACTCCTCTCACAACACAAAAAAAGAAGAAAGAAAAAAGTGCTACTTTTACCGCTGTAAAATGAAACAGAAAAGACATTTTAATTTAATAATTTAGCTAGCTTACATTACACTTTCTTTTCCTATAGCAGTAATTTCGTGGAGAAATAAAATGAAATTAGAAATTGTGTTGATTAAGATCCTCCATCTGTAGTATAAATATACATAAATTTTGAACATATAAATAGGATTGTAGCAGCCATATCTTTTATGACCACAACAACAAACTAAACTCCACTTTAAAAGCTCAGATAACATTGGAAGAGGAAATAGAAAATGGTTGGTAAGGAAAAAAAAAAAATAAACCCCCTGAGTATCTAAACCCAGCGTCACTTGCAGAGTTTACACATTAGCACAAAATTGTTTGTCATTTTTTTGAGTTCAAAGTTATGCTTCTGACATTTAAATGTGTGGTACAAATCTATAAACCAATACCCTCATTCTAACTATTTAAGAAAGGTTTCAGAGCTAATTGAAGTGTCTGTGTCATTTCTGGGTATGTTTTTCAGTATCAAGGGCTATAACATGTCAAAGGAAAGGCTTTTGTTGAACAGAGCAATTTTTTAAAGTGCTTTTAATTAACATTCATTTCCAGGTTGAGTTTGAGTGCCTAAAGACACTTTTGTTAAGCATTTCTGAGTATTCTTCAGAAACAGTCAAGTGAGAAGTGACTCTTAACAAATGTAAAAGGAGCTTTGGTGAAGGGAAGCAGAAATATCTTTTCACTGCTTATAAAATTCCTTGTTTTGTCTGATATTTGACATATCTATTCTTTTCCTTCTTCTTCATGGTTGTCATAAAGAGCAGTTCTGTGGTTTGTACAAGCACAAAACATACCCTGGGACTTGGAAGCCTGCCTGATGTGGTGATTAATGTGGTATTAATTGTTGAGAAAAAAACAAGTAAACAAGCACATATAGGTGCTGCCAGATGCATTACTGCTAATGCACATATTGTGCATTTTGCAATTTTGGATTAAACTAGTGTAAAGAGGATTAAAATTACTCTCCTGGGTCATCATAAAGATCATATGGGTTACACTTGCAATGTTAAATGTGTCCATGACTAAAAGAGATCTCTACCCTGCAGGCTGAGCTGTCTAGTGGGGTTTGCCTCCACAGAGCTCAGGGGTGGAAAAATGGAGCTACTTTGCCAAAAGATGAGATCATCAATGCTAAACATAAAAAATTTATGCAATGGCTTTGCTCACAGGGAAACGCAGCAAGCAATTACTGGCTATACACTGTCTTCATGCCACCTACTTCACAGGTCTCTTTCACATACAAGACCTGAGGCATCTTTTTTCCAGGTTGAGAAGCTCTACCCTACCAGGTCAGAACTGCCTGTACAGAAGCCATCCCCATAACACCTCTACTGCCTTTCTTTGAACACTTTCAAGTCTATAGTATTAAAGATGAGCGCATGCCATGGAAACTTCCTGTGGGAAAACACTGATTTCTATCCCTTTCCTCATAAATTTTAACACCTGACTTCCTCTTTTGACTGCATTGAACAGAGGAACCATTATGGAACTACTACAGCTCTAAAAACACGTAATACCAACTTGCTCTGTGAACACAATGTTTGTAAATCAGCTAAACCTACTGGCAGAGTTTCTAATGTGACCAGTTTTTGGGTACATACATGACTTTGCACAAAATCATTTCCTCTTCTTCCCCGTTCTTCAAATCTTCTCACTGCAGAGTTTTAGCATGACTAAAAGAAAAAACTTACCCTCATGCTCAGCCAGGAACTACAATCAAGATTTCAAATATGCTCTTGCATAAACAGAGGCCTAGAAGAGGGTATAACAGAGCCTTCACAAGCAACACTTGAAACACAATCATAGAATGATGTCGCACAGCTTTGCATTAAGAAAATTCAACCCAGGGCTGATTGGTTTGAATAGTGCTTTATCGACAATACATTACACAGGAAAGCTCTCTATTTAGTATGGTTTAGTTTTCCAAGATGAAATTTATGAAGCCTACTGCATCACCAGTGGAAACAATTCCACCCACCTGAGGATCACCCTTGAAACTGAAGAGCAACCAACCATCACGATGTTTCTCAGTTGCTTCCTTACTCTTAAGATCTTGTACAGCTGCTTTTGAATTCAAACCATTCTTTTCTGCTATTTTCTGTTTTATTGAATTTCCCCCAAGAGAGAAGTGATTCACAGAAGTTATCCTGAGTGTGGCTTTAGGCACATCTGTAATGTACAATGAAAGGAGAACAATACACAACAGAAAGAGAAATTCTGTTATAGACCAAATTGCTTTTTCTAGGTCATATTGAGCACCTCCTTATAAGAAAAACAGCTAAAACCCAGTAGAACAACTCCCATGAAGAGCTGTTACCTTGTGAGAGAAAGGACACCATAGTTCAAATACTAGATTTATTAAACATTGTCTTGTAGCTTCGGTTTTTTGGTTAGTTTATTGGGAGGGTTCTTTCTGTCTTTGTTTTGTTGTCCTTCCTTTTTTTCTTACCAAACCAAGATTTTCTGTCTAGTACTCATCTCACCTTTCTAGACACCAGTAACACATCTTACCTACATCCTAAACTGCTTTCTAAACTCCTTCTCGTCAGCTCAGAAAACTTTAGTTTCTGGAGCACTTTGCTTTCTGCTTTCTGAACTTCACATATCATCTGTCACTTGGATCACCTTCATCATATTTGTTCTCACTTTGTTTTCTCTCACTGAGAAGAGCACAGAATGTCCTTGTAGAGGTCTCACACAAATTTATGTGTTACTTAAGTCCAATTTCTCAAAATATTTTTGTTGAAGTCATGTGAAGAGAATAACCCAGATGATCCTGCAACTCATGCTAAAGTATATTGAATACCTAAACTTAGCAACACAAAAACAAAACTGAATGCTTATTCTTACATAACAGCCATGCAATACGATATATTACAGTGCTTTAATGCATTTAATACTGTCTGCAAAAGTGTAATGGATATAGAAATCTTTGTGCAGTATTTTGAAAGACCACTAAAAGTGGCAGAGAAATGTATACCTGAGCATGCCTGTGTTTGAAACCTAGCTGCAAAGTTTGGCTGGAGTTCTAGAACTTCTTTAAATTTGGACCCTTTGATTCTTCAAATAATGGGAAGGGAAAAAACTTCCTGCTTATTTGTCATTTGACTTCTTGCAGGTAATGAGAATAAAGAAAAACAACTGTTTGTTCGCACAAAAGCATTAAGAAGTCTCAGTGTTTGGACTTTGTGCACTGGAGTTTTCAACTTTCTTTTCCTTTGGGTGATTTCTGTATTACTCAGAAGGGGAAGGTTGGAGAGACCTTACTTTGCCTCATTCATTTCAATTCTCCAATTCCATTCGCACTTGTTCCTCTCCCACTGCATAAAACTGATGCACAGCATCATGGCTGACAACATAAACACAATCTCCTCTCGGAAAAAATTGGTAAAACCTGTGCCGGTTTGGCCAAAATCTAGTAATATAGCCACTGAGAGAAAACCAGGTTACAACCACCCTTCCCCCAACAGGGTTCGGGAAAAAAGGAAATTTTTCCGCAAAGGAAAGTGAAAGAGATAAAAACTATTTATTTTAACAAACACACAGGAAAAGGATAATGATGCTAAATAATGAATTAAAACCCCCGCTATAGAGAGAAACCTGGGAAGATTTCAGAGTCCTTCTGTAGGTGTGGTCTCTCTCCTCCTCGGAGCTGGTCGGTGAGGGCGTGGGCCCACCCCCGGGCCTCGGGGAGAAAATTCTCCTGATGTGTTCTGATGTTGTTGAAACAGTTCAGAAGAGAAGAAGGGAAAAAACCAAAGTCCCAGGAAACAAAATTCAGCTCTCCGTCTCACGCCAAGAGGGAAAAAAAACCCAGCTGGCTGAAGAAAAAGCAAGCAGGGTGCTCTGTTCGTGCCTTCCGCAGCCAGACAACACTGAGGAGTGTAATCTCTGTGTCCTTGAGAAAAGGATTCTGTTCCTGCTTTGGAAAGTTCGTCTGGGTTTTTTTTTTCCCTCAAGCTCAGTTTAAAGGCACAGAAAAGGCACAATATTACTTTTTGGGCATAGAGCATGATAGGGGATACACATGATAGAGTCACCCCAAGACAAACCGACACCTCCTCCTATAGGTCTTCTCTTTTCTCTGACTACATACAGTATGGAAACCATCATTTTATTTAACACTTAATATTGAGTCAAAGCCCAGAGATTTTAAAACCTTAAACTACTGTGCACCATCTACAGATAGACTCTTTGAAATAGTGGGATTCAGATGGAACTGTAAATAGTATGAGAAATATCTTCCAAGACAGAGCAATCCTAATATTAAATTTAGAGCTAATCAAATATGATATGCCAGTATGAAACACTACATCAAGACAGCATCTTACAGGCATCTGCCAGTTTACTTTACATATCTAATCATAGCAAGAGTCAACACAATTGATGGGATAGTAATCTGCCACTGAACTTTAGTGCACAAAAATAAAAAATTTATTTTCATCCAACAGTCATCAGCTACTTTGCTCTACTTTAGCCTCTCATGGCATGTGGTACTTCAGTTTCCCAGAAGCTGCATCCAAACCTTTTACAAAACTATGCGCAATTCCACAGGGGACTGAAGCGTCACTTTCACAGATTTAATTTATTCCTTAGAGTGACACGAGAGGAATCATCTAGTTATGTCTTTCATATAAGAAACTAATGCAGAAATCTTCTGTTTCATAGCTACCATAAATGTGGGAATTTAGTGCAGGTGTAACCATTCCCCAAGGCAAACCTGATCCCACTGGATGTAAGGGCTTCAAACCTAGTGAAAGATGGTCACATAGTTACACATTCCCTACAGCTGCTTCCAGGATCACCCAGAAACCATCTCAAACCTTTCAAGACTTAAATCCAATCTGAGAAGATCACTTGGCAACCTATGAAGCCTGCTGGCACTGCTGGAGTGCAGAATCTTGTCTGT
Source organism: Rhagologus leucostigma (assembly GCA_013397725.1). Classification (NCBI taxonomy): domain Eukaryota; kingdom Metazoa; phylum Chordata; class Aves; order Passeriformes; genus Rhagologus; species Rhagologus leucostigma. The sequence continues at coordinate 301,905 of VZTD01004521.1, forward strand.
AACAGTATAAATGTGCAATTTCAATGTTATATACACATGCTATTTTTGTTCTCTGCCAAAACAATCATTCTGATCAAAGACTGCTAGTCCTGTAAATTTATGACATCCAGTGTCTCTATTTTCACATTTAATAAATGCCACTGTCAAATCACTATCTGAAAGACTATTGTGGTAGATCAGGTAAAACCAGCAAATCACATTTTGGAAGGATTCCAACCTTACAAAACTAAGAGTGTGGTTGTTACCAATGTTTTCAGGTATGTACCTTCCCCAGCATCTTATCTTTAATGCAGGCTGCTAGTTAGCATCATGCTGTCAAGGCAGAAGGAAGGAATAATTATTACAACAGCAGTTTGCAGAGAAGCAGGGCTATTTCCAACATGTGCCTAATATCACACTCTTGTATTTTCCAAATTCAGCTTCTGTGTTCTAAGAAGACACGCTGGCAGCAGCATTCTGAGACAGTATTTGGCAACTTCGCACTGGAAGCCATAATTGTTACCTACTTTCTACACCACAAACCCCCCTTTAGAAGCTCACAGCCAAAACTTCACCCATCTTGCCACCAAGATTTGAAAAAATACTTGACACTGCGTCTCTCAACTGGGTGTCCAACTTGACATACATATGTTACATGCTTACTGTGTACAGAAGGATGAAGAAGACTAGTCTACAGAAAGGTGTATTTCTCAATAAAACAAGCCCTTTAAACATCATACTTTGTGTTGTTTTCTAAAGTCTTCAGTATGGACAAAAATTGTTAACACAATGTTATGTCCGAAAAACTGAATATCTTTTCCAGTGCCTATGATTCCAGACAATGCAGGCTTCTAAGATAACAAATATTTCTGTTTAGCTAAAAATAAATACCTGTTCACTCACATGCATCGCAGTGAAACCTTCTCTTAAAGCAAGTGCAGGCCTATGCCTTTAAACAAATCACATTAACATGAGGAATAAAAATGTTTCCTCTAACTACTTGACTGTGAAACCACCAAATAGACAAGAAACCAGCCCAAGACTGCCCTGTAAGTCCTGCACATATTTTGCAGAACTGCATGTCTGGAGATGATCCATTCCCTTGACAGCATACTTTCCTCTTGTGCTGCAGGCATCTTGTACGTGTGAAGAAGGTATAATTTCTTGACAGTCCTATATATAGAACAAGATTCTAATGTAGTCCACAACAGAACAACTGAAAACAACAAAAATTGTCTCTTTGGGGTCATTATTGATTAAAGGAGACAATGGAAAGAAAAAGAGGAAGAGTTTTAGCAACACTCGTGACATACTAACTTCAGTCACCCAGAATCCCAATACTGCCCTAAAACCTAAGACAGAGAGCAACTGCTGCAAAGCAACTATTCTGTTTCATGAGAAGTTCCATCTACCATTAGCATTTTAGCTACTGAAAACATGTCATCCCTTTCCACTGGTAAACCTGCATTACTAACCCAGTTTGTCCTCCCAAGAAGAGACTTGCTCAGCTACAAATCCCTACAGACCTGGAAGGCTTGTATGTGGGTGTACTATGCTGAACTGGCCCAGGGAATATGATATTGGGCTAAATATTTAAGAGATTTTCTAGCTTTTTGCCTCCAACCTGCCGTATGACTATGCTTTGACACTTCAGCTCTGTTTCTTCTGCCTTTGCTCTCTCCCTGTGTCTCCCATCCACCACATCACCCTCAAAAAGCACTCTGTCCAGACTAAAAAAACTTACAAAATATGGGTTAGAAAACCAGAAACAATCACAAATTTTATATGTTAGAAATCACTACCTCTATCTCATGACATTTAGAAGGTCTCAGGTAGAAACACAGAGTTGAGAAAGAAAAGTCTCCTTTAGAAAATTCCTCAGCAAAAGCACAACAAGGTACTGTTTTTTCCCACCTTTGGCTTATGAGTTTACTTCAGTTGATGTTGCAACTATAGTGTTGAAAAAAAGAACATAAATCTTAACATTCTTCTATTCAATCATCAAAGCACAGAGGCATAGATCTTATATTTGAGAAGACACATCAAGGCTTCAGATACAGCCACCCAAAATTCAAATTTCCCCTTGTCCTTCTGTTTTCTTCAAATTTTAGAAAACACCCTTAACCTCAGCTTTAAGAGAGTAGCAAACAAGTACAAGGTAAACATTGTGTTTTTAATTGCTTCATTCTTCACAGCGTTTGGCTGAAGTAGAAATACTTATGATTCTCTTCAAAGTTTCTTGCCAGGAAAATAGATAGCAGAAGGACAAGCCTATGCTTGATTTTCCCCTTTTGGCCCATTGGAAAAAATATACAAAGAAAAATTAAAACCTGAAATTTCCTTCATCTCTGGCAGTTGATAGAATAATTCAAGTTTGAAATTCAAGTTTTGAATCCAAACCCTCACATCTGTATTTATGTTTTTGTGTTAATGAAGCAAAATTCATTATTTACAGGCATTGCTTTTGTTGGGGGGAAAAAAGCCATTAAAGCACTTAGCACTGCAATATATGAGCTGTCAGTCTTATGTTTTTCTTGCTTTACTCATCTGCTCAGTCTTTCTGCCAATGAGCTCAGGACTGAAGTGGACAGGCCATGCTGGACTGACGCTGTTCAGTTCCTCTGGGTTGTTGCATATGAAGGAAGCTCTCAGTTCCCACTCACCCTTTAGTCCCTAAGATATTAGTAGAGTTTTCCTCCCTCTCAGGTAACAGCTTATTATTTCCAAATACCAGATGGAGAATACTGGTATAAAGAGCACCAGCAACTTCCCAAAATCACAGAAGAAATCCACAGAAGAGCAGACACTAAAGCCAGATCTGTGAAGTTCAGCATCAATACGTTGTATATCCTTCCTCAGTGTGTGCATGCAGGGTTATAGACCTCACAGCATTCTGGTTTAGAGAGCGGCTCATTCCTCATCTTCTTTCTGTACTGCCAGAAACAACCAGTGAAAAGAGCCATCAACGACAAAACATGGACTCAAAACCTCAAGCAAGTATCAGATGGATGACAGCCTTCTATGCCTGGAAACACTTGAAAAAAGTTTCATGACAGAAGCATATCGCTGTCTGAAGGTGGTGCTCCTGGCCATGTTGCAGTAAGGAACTACCTGCCTCTCAACCTGGGGGATGTCACAGCTTCCAGAAACGGGACACCAGCCTTCTCATACTGCAACACTTACTGCAGCAGCATCATTTACTAGAGACAAATCATAAAGCCTCAGAGCAAAACATTAGAGTGAGCTTCAAGACAGGATCCCAAGAAAGTCCAAACTTTTAAATCTCTTTCTATTGGAGATACCTAGAAAAGTTTTTTTGAAATAAATTCAAACCAACAAAATTTCAAAAGCGACAAACAGTGTATATTTGGGATCTTACTGTTTGTCTGCTTTTTCATTTTCCATTTTAAGCTCACAACCACTTTTTCCCGAACGACTTCTAGGAGCAACAAGGAGCACCCAGATGTGGAAAAGTAAAAAAGGTGTCATTCTTTCATTAAAAAATAATTCTCTCTTGTCAAAGGATTAATGCATTTTATTAAATATATACATATGTGTGTATGTATGTATCATCAAATGAGTTAGCCTGATTGTTATTGAATAGAAGAAAGAGAAAAATTTCACAATAATTATTCTGATCCCAGAACATTTTTAAAGCACATCCATCCCCAAAGCACCTATCACAAACCCTTAAAACTCTCCTTTTTTTTAAAAGAAAGTAAAAAAAAAAGCCACTTTGAAACACAATCCAGTATAAATCTGAAGAGTCAGACCAAAGAACACAGCATAACATAATGTATGCTTGTAATATCCAAGATCAAAGATGATGAAATTAGTTCCCCTTTATTCACATATAACATGGCCTACTAGTAATTCACATGATGCTTTGACTAGAGTTTAGTCACCCTTGTTATAAAAAACATGGGTTGTCCATTCAGATCTTTATTATTTAGGCAAAATTAAACTTCTCATTAAAACCATGGGAAAAGAAAAAGTACTTAAACACTCCTATGAAGATACAAAAAGCTAGATCATCATTATTTAGGAAGCTGCCTGGTTTTACAGAGCCTTATATCCATGATGTACTGCAATGAGCTTGCTGCTTTGCCTCTGAAAGGACAAGATCAGGCAATAACCAAGTAGACATGACCCTTATGAGGCAATAAACTGATCTCCTCAAGACTGACTACTTAAATCACACTAAACATTCTGTGTATTATTATGAAGTGCTGAGTTCTATGGAAATTTAAAACCCACCTCTCAGGGTCCTTCTAAGACATATAAGTAAACATATTCCTTATTGAAATTATAACATGCTAGACATTCAAGATCTCCTGTATTTGTTCTCTGAAGAAGCAGAGGAATAAATTTCTGGTGAAATCTTTCACAGCTCTTAGCAGAATACTGTAAATTCATTTCAAAACTCTTCCCTCATTTTGATGATGTTTCAGCATCTCCAGGCAATTAAATTAAACTCTTCATAGTGCAAAGACAGCTCAAGCTTTGCTGGCATTTTAATCTATCTCTCAAGTTTCTGCTAGTTACACGAAGCCCTGTGAGACAAGACCAAGAACTTCCAGCACATTTCTCCCTTTTATCCAAGGTTGGTAGTTTGACAGGCAAACAGAGATTGGAGCTGAAACTGCCTAAATTGCTTCTGGATATAGATAATCAGAAGTAATATATCTTCCACATCCATTTGATCAGAGGAAACACCAACCACCCAAGTGTTCAAAAGCTAAGTCCTGCCAATATTCCCACAGAAGACCTCACACATTGCAGTCCCAACATATTGATAAAGTGGTAGAAACTCTGAACACAAACTTCCTGACACTTAGAATCTAGGCATGGAAAGAGCCTTTGGTGATTACTGACCACACACTGACCCATGTGGTAGCTTACAAAAAGCTACAACAGTATTGAACCATACAGATTTTCATCATCCCAATACTGACATCAAAAACAGGGGCAGTCTCAACCCAATTTATTGAGCATATCCTTTTTAAAGAGGAGGGAGAGAGAGAGAGAGAAAGTTCAATGCTGTAATTTCCTACAAGGCAAACCAGCAAAGTACAACATATTAGATCACCTCAGATGCACTTCTGCACATCCATCACACGGTTGTACCCAGGAACACTGGAATGCATCAAAATTAGTCCTAACATGAAGAACTGTTGATTGCCTGCTGTGTGCTGTGCTTTCTGACAGATCCAGCTGTATGAAAGAAAATTATGTGAAGAATATTTTGAAGCACTGTATACAGCCTAAATACTGTCTATCTGAACACCTTGTTTAACTTATTACTTACTAAGAAGAAATTAATAATAATGATTTTCTAAGGAAATGTAGAATATGTATCAATGCAATCTTTCAGAGCAAGTTAGACAAACATCTCCCAGAAATGACTTAGTGATCAACTAAAATTTGTCATTCTGGCTTTCTAGTCCTGTGTTTTTATTATTCTATGTATCAACACTCCTCTGAACTCTACTGCAAGCACTGGGACAGATACATGAGATTGTGTGTGCTCTTTTGGGATGTATCAAGTTTTCTTATATTGGATAGAGCTTGATAGACTTTTCACAAATTGGTTAATCACATACTGAACCTCCTTATACTTCTGGTCTCGACAGCTCTTGAAAATAATGTGATCCAAAACTTAATTTTACTCTGTGTGGAAAGGTACTTCCTTTGGCCTGATAATTTTATTGAATGTTCCTATTTTCTGGGCACTGAAAGAGAGTGAATAATTGTTCCTTAATCAACTTTTTCATAGCCTACACAACGCTGAGCAATGCTACCACATCCATCTCCTGCTGTCTGTTTTGCAAGCTGAAGAGTCCTAGTTTATTAAGTATTTCTTAATATGAAAACTGTTCCATTTCTCTGATCATGCTTGTCATCTTTTTTACTTTAACAGGCTGTACCTTTCTGAGATAGGATGATTAGCACAGCATGAAGCACTCAAGATATGTATGTACCACGGGTTTATACAACAATGTAATCAGATATTGTGGGTTTCTAACTTCTTTTGCTAATACTACTTAACATTCTTCCTCTCTTTTTCATTCCTATTGACATGAATCTGATATTTTTATAGAGCAGCTTATAATAACATAAGATGTTTTTGCTGAGTAGAATCAGGTGATTTACCTGATAGGGTAGAGGTAGCAGTTATCTTTTTGCCTATTTGCGTTGTTTTAAATCTATTGAAACTATTCACTTCCTGCCTTATTGAATAACCATTACTACAAACAAATTTGTGCACTGATTTGCAGCCAATGTTTATTTTTTAAATTTTGTTTTGACTCACTAGAAAAATTTTCCATTTCATCATTTACTCCCTTTCCAGTATGAATGTTTGCACGGCAGCACTCCTAAAAGAGGCAATAATATACCTTCATTGGTAACCTACGTTGAAAACTTCTTGCCTCAGCTCATTATTTTAAGAGAATCTTTATTTAAACATCTTCTGTATAGCAATGGGAAAAATAATAAAAAGATGTGAATAAATATTTTGGATATTAGAATGACATAATAAAATTAAATTAAAGCTCAATAATAAAGGACTTAACACATGAGGAAAAAGGTGACCTGAAATATGCACATACAATGAGATGATAAGAAGTCATTATATTTGTTTCAAAAATTACCTTAAAAGAAGAGAATGATGTACCACTTACCTACGCTATGAGTTTGATAAAAAAAATTAAATTTTGAATTTCACTGACAGATGCATGAAGTTGTGGAGCAGAAAAATTGCAGTATGTATTCAAAAGGTCCCTTGAGAAATCACTAATCCAATTCCCTACTTATAGCATCATCAAACAAGTTTAGCCTGGTTTCCCCACTTTGTCTGTGCCTTAAAAACCTTAAAAAAAAGAAATGCCTACATTATTTGGAAATCAGCTTCAATATTAAATATCAGATTTTTTTTCTAATATCCTGTCTTAACCACTCGTAATTCAACTTAAACCTGTCTTCTCTTATTCTCCCGTCATGCACCAATATGAAAAGCCTTTATATTCGCAATGACATCCTCATAGGTGCTGTGAGGCTGCTTTTAGATCCTCCCAAAATTGTCTCTTCTCCATGCTGAACAAACCTGTCTCCTTCAGCTCCTTCTGATCAAGCTTATCAAGCTGACAGTTTCCCTCATCTTACTGATCTTTTAATACCTCAGAGATTTTAGTTTGGCTATATAATAATTACTATCACGGATCTAAGATTTGTATAATAAAATTCTGTGTGACTCACAGAAATATTAGTAAAGCATTTCAGATGTGCTGTGATTATTAGTAACAATTTCTAACAAAAGGCATCTAATTTCTAGGAAAAAACCTTCCTAAAAGATAATATGAGAACTGTCACAATTCTTAAATTAATTCTTTGCTGCATTTGTTAATGTAATGAATGTAATTAATTTCCACTGAATTTACTAATGTGAATAGCCTAACACTTTAAAAGTACTTCACAAATTTCCGTATAACATGAGCAGCATTTATTATGTGAGTACACACACTCACATATAATACATATGTATATATGCAACTACGTATGGCATCATGTGGGACCCTTCCAACTCAGCATATTCTGTGACTCTGTGATTTGATACAGAGACATGACTAGTTACTTTGAATTAGTGTATGGAATCACCCTCATTCACAATGTGCACACAATTATAAAAAGTAGAATATTTTCAAACTTTCATAGCATTTATAATTCAAAGTGCTAATTTTTCTTTCCCTTGCATAAAGAGTATTTCCAAAGATTTCTTGTTTACAGAAAATAAGATGTCCCAAATCGGATTTAGCAAATATAACAGCAGCTTGCTAGTAATTTGTGGTCAAAGAACAATTTTGATGAAACATAAGTTCCTCTTTAATGTAATTTTCATGAAACCATCCTTCACGATGTGTGCAGCCTTCAGGTCAATAAGACACATTCAAAAGACCTTATTCTCTAAGGAAAAAACATCTGTTTGTATTCCTATTTGAAATCATACACACCAGGAGTCATCAAGCCTACTGTTTCCTTCAATGCATCATTAATTTACACAGGTTTGGAAAATGCACTTTGGTCCTGATTTAAATTTATGGTGTTCAGCAAATTGTTTATTCTGATTGGTTCTTTAACAGAAAAAGTTAGGACTGACATTAAGTTGCCTGATTACTACTTTATCAAAATGATTAAATATATTGAAATACACTCAGAGACTGAAATTAAAGTTCCAGTTATCTACCATAGGTAAAACTTTCAAGAAAAATGTTGAATAGGCTGTTTCTGAAAGCTATCTGTTAGGAAGATATTTGCTTATTTTTTCTTGTTTCCAACTTTGAGTCATCACTGTTTCTTTTGTAGGTGGAAGTAATGACAACACTGAAACAGCTTTGAGAGACTATTCTCTGGTTCAGTGAACTGAAAATTACACAACCTCTCTTGAGGTTCTGTTTAAATTTTTGAAGTGGTTATACAAAGTCTTCAAAGATGTTTGCATTCAAATAAGACAGAGCAGAAAATAAACTGGGGACAAATCTAGCTTACCTTATCCATTTAGATTGTCCTATGGATGTTAATGACACTATTCAACATGAAAAATACATGAAAATAAATTTTATTGTATTAAATTTGTAGTCAGCAACACATAACATGCTTTCAATCCACGAAAGAAATAATTTTTAATAGTATTGTTACAAATTCTATTATTGTGTAGTACTTTCTTTAATAGTCTTTATGTGAATAATTTTTAGATTTCATAGTCCTTTTCTATGCTGAGGAAGTGATCTAGAATATAAGTTTCCAAAGAGGTTTTCAGAGAGGAAAGTGTGGGAGGGAATGTTTCCAAATGTTTATGACTATTTCCTCAGCAGTTCTCCAATGCTTTTTTTGTGCTTTATATATTTTAGCTAATCTCTGAGTGGATGTGAAAATACACGTTAAGAGTGAAAGTTAAATCCCCTATTCACAGTGGCTATTCATCCTTCAAAAGAGAGGGGGAAAAGTGAACCAAAAGCAGACAGAATTCTCTTTCCACCTGAACTGCACGAATTGGGAATGAGTTTTCTTCACCACAGACATGCTTTTCTGGGTTTCTAAAGAGATAATATGACATAGATTTTCTTAAAATGCCATTTCAGTGGATGAAATATTAACTCCCAAGATTTTCAAGAGTTCTGAGGAATAAAATAAGATAGGTTTCCTCAGGAGAAGCTTCCCAGTAACACCTATCTTGTCTGTCAGTTCTAGGAATATCACTTTTTATAAGGATTCAGTCAAGAATCCATAAAAAGGGACATATATTACTTCTCCATGTTATGTTATGCTATGTTATGTCACTCTAAATATGTCCTTAATGCTAATGCCTTGATAATATTTTAATATAAAACCAGCAAGACATGTTAAACTCCCCAATACAAAGAAGTTAATGTGATCTTGTATATAGAGGAATAAAAATTTAAAACTGTGATTATTTTCTACAAATACACTATGATGAAACAGACCATGTTAATATGATCTGAAAATATGAATAGCAGTGCCTCTGGCTCTGAAAAAAGTGATAAATATTTTAATTATATACCATGAATTTTTTACTAAATAGAGTGTTGAATATAACACTCAGTAAATTGCAGTATTTTTTGATTAGTATATAGAGTTCATGCAGGAATTTTTTTCTCATATGAATAAATGTCTGGTAACAGAATATATTTAAATCTTATCTTTATATATATATTTACAATGTCTTAACCTTACCTATTAAAAACTAAAGCCTTATATACTAAAAAGTACTCACCATTTTTTCAGAAACAATAAATCAATAAACATGATCTCTGAAATAAATGCAACAGGTTTAGATTATTATTATTTAAAATAAAAATGTGTATTCAAATCACCACTGTGTCCGTCAGAGGTTCTGTGTATGGTTTCACTAACGATAAGTCTAAGCACTTGTGAATTACTTCTAGTGTCACTGGTTTTGGACATAGCCTGTGGATGCAAACTGATAAATTGCAAAAAATATGAGGAAAAAAGAGATAAGAAAGAGATTTTTTTCTACAGACTTCCTCAATTCTACTCAAATGAACAAACGAAATCTTCAGTCTTACACTGATGTCAACCCATGAATGCCAGGAACTCTTAACAGGCTTTTACTAATTGCTCATTAGTAAAAATTTTGTGGATAGTACTTATCCTACTTAGTGGATATACTGGTTTACGAAGCAGGTAAATGCTGAAAATAGTAGTTTGTTTTCGTTCTGAAATTTCCCCTTAGGCACATAATTTGATTGGTAATGGGCTAAGAATGCTTCCTACCTGTTTATGAGGTTATAACTATATTCTTTGCCAAGAACACCCTGAAACAAAACTCCAGAAGGTTTGTCAACCTACGGTATAATTACTATGGAGAAATAAAATGGCATTTCTCAAGACATTAATGAATATTATTATATTCCTTTTCATAGTTTTATAGCTTCTCATCCTTCACTCTGCTTAGCTACTATAAATCTGTTCAGATTAGTGGTTACCACTGGGGTTATTCTATGAAAATGTTGGTCAGAAGTTTTATGTCTCTTCTCTCACATGCCTTGGTGAAAACTTTATCCCATCACAAGCAGACCTCATTATTATTAAATTATGTTGCATATTTTAGGTGAAATATTTTGACATAATGAAGAGATGGCCCTGAAGTTGACATAATCATATCTGTAGTGAGAATATGAATAGTAAACACAGAGGTTACAGGATTTAGGGTTTGTAATGTTAACCTATGGTCAGCAAATCTAGGCAAGTGTTGGTGATCAGCTGGTTTCTTTACTTGAAATATTAAAGCAATGACATGGTGAAATATACTGGTGGAAACCAAGATTGTCCTTTGACCTGTGAATTTTAATTTACATTAGTAAGTTTGAAAATAAGAAGTAGGCATGACCATGATTTTTTTTTCCATGAAGTGTGATACAGACAAATGTAATTAATTAAACTGTCTTAAATGTAAGGGAAAATATGTACCAAAATATTTTTATGAATAATTGCTCTGTTGCTATTGATTAGATCGATGACCACATGTGATGGCTGAGCCATTGTCACATCTAATTAATTCACATGTGCCTGCCTGGACAGTAACCTTATCTTACTCTGAAGACCTTGTTTGTTCAGTGGTTGTGTTTTGCCAGTTGTTTAGAAGATAAGTCATCTGGGACAGTTTTATTTCTTTTTATTATGTTCAGTACAGTGTGATTCTAATCCTTGACAGAAAATACTAAGCACTATGCAAAGAATATATTTTTTGCTGTTTTGGCCTTATCCCATCTGCTTTTTGTTGTTGTTGTTGTGTTTAGTTACTTAAAGTTTTTGGGAGTTAGGCTGGTATTTATCTAACTACTTTCTTCACTGTGATGGGAGAATTTTTTAAGGTCTCTCCTGACCATATACATGCATATGTATATATATGTGCATATGTATATGTGTGTGTGTGTGTGCCTACGATGACTGGATCATCTTGCCTGACCTTTAAATTAAGACAGGTCCTTGCATATTACTCAGTTACATTGCTTTGAGACTAATAAGTGGTACCCAAACATAGAAAATCTTCAAGTGACAGAAGATTCAGAAACCCTCTTAGTAAATTTTTTCTAGAGATAGAATACTGTTAATGTTAAAGAATTCTCCTAGGTTTCTCATTTGAATGTTTCTGGCTTTTATATTGATTGTATTGATCTCCTTGTTTAAGAGCAACTTAACAGTTATTTCTCCTGCATGGAAATACTTATGCACTATAATAAAATCAATTCTCGGCCCTCTCTTAAATAAACCAAAATAAAAATATGGAGATATTTTGATCTTATGGGGATTTTTTTATTTTCTTCGTTTTGGGACGATGTTTTTCTTCATCATGCATGCTTCTCCCATATATTTTGGTTCATTGTACTGTTAAGCTATACTAAGGTTTGAATTTCATTAATTTACACATTAATTTCCAGTTTATTTTCTTTCTACATTTTTCAATTATATGTCTGAAGGTTTTTTCTGTAATTTTACCTACATTTGCACCCTTAATGAGGATTAAGCATTCAGAAATTACTTTTGTAAAGCTATACATCCTACCTAAATTATCAGTTGGTGGAATATCTGCCAAATTTGTTTGTGGCTCAAACTCATTTCAGTAATATTTCAAAACCCCTTAAGTGGACTAGGCAAGAACAGAATACAAAGTAAGAGGGGGAAAAAAAAAGTCTTTGAGGTGAGGGGTCTTGATGAATCAAGAGTCATGAGGCCCACTTATAATTTAGACTAAAAGGCTACTTTATTTTCCTGTAGCAACATAACTGGTCTTAAAATATGTTTATTTTACAGTTCCTTTATACTGACAGGGTTATGAAACAATGATTTAACCTAAATGAGAGCACAAACCTAAGGAAAATATGTTTGAACTTCACTGATAAAAATGACAAATATGTAAAAATTAGTTCATTATTTCAATTTCTCTTATTTTTACTTTGACCCAAAAGTCAGACTCAAATGTAATTTTTTTTTTTTAAAATACATTTTTTATTCTTTGCAAACAGAAAAATTAAATTAATTAAAAAGTACATAGTGAAAAAGCTATTAAAAAAGCAAAAGCTTTATTTTAAAATAAAGTTGAACACAAATTTCAAATAGATACTATAAGAAAACATAATAATATTTTCTGTTTAATTATTTAAATACTTTGGAAATATATAGTCTATTGAAGTTATTGAACTAATTCATCATGACTTTGAGATATTTCATTCAGTTGGTATATGGAGTTTTGAGAAGAATAGTAATTTTTCAAAGCATTTCTGAGGTAACAGAAAATGTTATTTCATTTTTTGTGCATGGATGGGTTGAGAGCTGTGTATTGAACCTAAGTATCAAAACACTCAGGCTTGGATCCCTGTGGGTGAAAGAAGACAAGAAGAGGAGGAGAAATAAGATGAAATTTAAAAAAAAAAAGACGAAAATAAAATGTAGATTATTTCAGAAAGAGACAGTTTAGTGTAGAAAAACTGTGAGAAACTGAAACAGCTGAAAAAAAGTCAAAATCGTGAGAGTAGCTTTTTATTTTCACACAATGGAGCCTATAGAGTTGACTTAGCTTTACGTCAGTAGCACACAGAAAATGCCTCATTGGAAACAGTCTAATTACATACTCTTCTTTAGTAGAAAAACATCCTTGAAGTTACTTTCAGTCGTGCAAATGACTCTGAATACGTGCCCATAACAATTTGATTGTTGTGATAAAAAACTTCTGCAACTATTTTCATGTTTCTGAAAATTTCTTCTGAGAACTGTTTTCTGACAAGCATTCACATTTTCATCATGTTACCTAGAATTTCACCAAAATCAAAACATTTTGAAATAGAAGGCAACTGAAAAATTCCAAGATGAATGATGCTGCTGAGTTTCTTCATTTTTATGAACTGAGATCAGGATATTTGAAATAATACTTTATTCCCAGACCCATGTCTTCTACAATCATGGCTGAATATCAGAGTAAAGGAACAGAAATATCCGTGACAGTGTCACAGATTGATTTGCACCTCTGCATGGTTTACTTTAATGTCTTCCAATCAAGTGTAATTAATTAATTGGAAGCAAAGTGAAATGTAAACTCCTTGTAGATATTTTAGAAATTAAATATGATATATTCTAAATTAGAAGTGAATTCAGCTGCGTGTAAATATATTTTGATAGCAGAAGTGAAACTTTTGAGAGCGATTTTCATTTAAGAGGGTCATAAAAAAAGGTAAGTATTAGTTTTTCAGACTATCTACTTCAGAAAACCTACACTGACAGTTTTCATTACTTGGATTCAAATATTTCAAAACTTATTGTAGAATCTAATTTTGGTTTCTGACTAAATCTGAATATCATTCTCTTGGCTATGACATTTCTGTGAAACAACAAAAAAGATGGTTTCAGTTAAACTGCTGCAATTAATACAAAAATAATAACCTTTTTTCATTATGGATTTGTAAGTAATGGTCCCAGCCTGTGACTGCTTGCTTTGGAAACAATTGTCCTATAAGTAAGCCTCTAGTTATGAATGTTTGAATATGAAATGGAAGACTTAATCAATTAAGTCAATCTATTAAGTTAATCAATTAATCTGGCAATTTTAGGCACTACTGCAACCTTTGTTAGTGGAAAATGTGCTGGAAAACATGTAAGAAAAATTTCTGCAAATTTTAGTCCTCTAACCTCTTTTTGCCTTTAAAACATCCATTTTTTTCTGATGGTAGAAGCATTATTTACATCCAATTACATATTACTACTCTGCTTTCTTTGTGATAGACAAGTTGTATTTTCTGCTCTGAAGAGCCAGTAAGCAGCAGGAAAGAAGTGACAAAGAGTGAATGACAAACAAGTGCAGGAAAGAAACAGCCAAAGAGTTCCTGATGATGACAGAAATGAGAAGGAAAATCAAACAACTAATACAAAGGACAAAAAACCTTTGAAAAGTCACTATAGTGTTAGGTTTTTTTAATGAATTCAGCTACAAGGAATCAACAGATAAAATTGTTGATTACAGAGGTTGAAATGAGTTAAGGCTAATAGGGATTAAAAAATGTACATAGCCTTCACAATTGAATGGTTGAAGTTCAGATTCAAACTCTCCAAGTACTGAAGAGACAGAAAAGTCATTAGTCACTCAGTTTTTATTTAGCTTAGATAAGCACATGCAGATTTTCCATTCTGATTCCAGTTTCTGGTTAAAATCTTGTTTGAAACCAGATAACTCTCTTCATAATTACAAAAATATTCAGAGACTAAAATGACTATGACTTTTTGTAGACACACTTATAACAACAACCATAGTATACTCATGGTACTGTATTTCACATGGGAATTTTTGAAAGACCATGCATTACTTAAATAATGCCAAAAAGTTAGTTTTAGTTGGATAAATATTAAGCAGCAAGGTGAGATAAGCAATGTGATTAACATAGGAGAATCATACAACCCAGCACAGCCTCGTACTTCCAATCCTTCTTGAATATTTCCTCATGATTATTAAATAGCCTGCTTAGTCGTGATTTTTCTCTCCTAACAATTCTAGTCTGAAAAAAAGGTATGTCAAACTGCTGGAATAAGATGAGTTTTGCAGTTTGAAATACTGAACAGCAGTGCAGAACCGTGTGCTTCATACAAATTAATCCATCCCTTAGCAATAATCTAGCAACCAATCAGAATTCTCTCTTAATCCAAATAGTTTTCTAATGCACTTTAAATCATCAAAGTTCAGGTACCTTACACTGTTCAAATGTAAAGTAACAAGGAAATTTAATCTTAAGATTATTAAGTATTTATAGCAGTGGCTAAGGGGTATCATCTAGCAACAATGTGCCCCACAGAATAAATCTAATAAATTAAGGCTCATCCTTTCTGTCATCAATGATCAAATAATCAAGACAGAAAAAGCACAAGTAGTGATGACATTGAGAGAATCTAATGATAAATTACAGGAGCATTTTAGGGAACAAAGAGTGTGTTTAGATAAAGGAATATAGTCTGCACAGTAATTAGAATAAAGCAAAGCTGGACTTCAGCCACAGTAAGCCAAACGGAAAGAAAAGATTAAAGTGAGAGGGAGGGGGAAGGAAAACTGGAGGAAGAAGATAAACGATTAAACATGGCAGACATAGGGATTTGTGAGAAGTAAATAAAATAAGATGCTGTCAACGCATCTTTCCTTGGCTGCTTTCTAAAAAGGAGGGCAGAGAGATTAAAATTTTATCAGATAGTTTGGAAGATTATGGTAGTTGTACCTTAAAACATAAAAGCTACTTTGCAGGGCCTCCTGCAATTCAGCAGGATGCAGTTGGGTCAGAATTGATATCAGCAAGGCACTGAGGATAAGTTTGAAGTTATCACACTGTAGAAAGGAGAAAAGTTCAGCCCAAGATTTACAATAAGTGAAAAAATAAAAACCTTGCACCAAGGTTTTCAGCAGATAAAAAAACGCATTAGAAATGTATGTAATTACAGTTAAGCACTTGTCATCGTTTTGGAAAGGTGGCATTTACTCAGGCTTATACTATACAGAAACGTTGCTGGTTTTTTCCTTCTGAGTCTGTGGTGCTGAATTCCATATGCAGGTTCACTGAAAACAGAGGACCTTTCTGAGGGTATTGCATATTCCACACTGAAGATATCTACAGGACCGCAATTGATCGAATAATGGTAAAAGCGTATATTCATAATGGCAAGAAACTGCATATGCTACATAGCCCTTCAAAGCACTGAATTTCCTCTTTGTTATATTCAACATAAACCAGTCAAGTGAATGACAGCAACTAATTATGACTTGAATCACTGGTCCCTGACAAAATGCTTCTGAAACTCCTATATGGTTAAGCTTGTCTGAAAATACTTTCTGCAACAGGCAGTGTTCCCTGTTAGTGTCACTGCCATTGTTTGATCTGGACAGCGGTCTCTGGAGAGTCTTGTGAACTCTTCTCTCCTTGTAGTCAAGGAAGAAGTCCACATAAAAGCCCCAAACATAAAATGAAAGGAAAGGAAGTGAAAAAGGAAATGCCATCTTATTTTTCTTCATCACAAGCATATAGTGTAATTATTTAAAGCACAGTCAGTTTATTTCAACTAATTTACCAGTCAGAAACAACATTTTCATATTCACTCAATGCAAAGATATATAAGATTTTAATAAGACTATATATATCATACATGATACATGTAATAGTTTATTCACGTTAGAAGTAAAATAACATCTGTTCATCATGAACTATTACTAAGCAAAGACTTATTTTAAATTAGTCCTTTGGAATAACAGCATTTCTGACTGATTTGCATAGGATAAAAGAGCATTAAAATATTATTCAACACTAAAGACTTGAGTCAGTTGGTCATATATATATGTCTAATACCGTTCGACAACATAAAAACTCTCTGATCCCCAGATCCAACCTTAGAAGGGTATAAGTTTCCTACAGGCATTGTAATATATGTCACCCCATGCAGATACCTTGTTTACCCTAGAGTATCTTAAAAAATGTGTGGCTACATGAGTTAAGCCTCAGTTTCAGCAGTTTCAAAATTAATATTTAATCCACAAACAGACCCAAGAATTTTTTAGAAGCTAACTTACCATACAGAAATGGAACACAGTATTACTTAGAGCCAGAAGTTATCTTTAATCATTAAAAATACTCATATAGCTCTGCACAGCAGCAAACTTGCTCTTTGCAGGAGGGTGCTTCAATGGAAGAATTAGGTATCTGGAAGGATTCTATATATCTGCAGTGACAACTGCGTAATCTGAGTCTGAAGTAACGATTCAGTGTCCTTCATCATCCTTTTAGCTGCTGCATAGACACATTAGGAGCTTCCATCTTTCATTTTAAAAAGTTGTTGTTTTTTACAGCATGTCTCCTGTGCAGACCAAGAACTGCTTTAGCCTGTTTAGCTCATTATCTCACTTCCATAAAAATGTGAAAACTGCTTTTATTTTTTTGGCAAAAGTAGTTACTGGAAGAAAAAGCCAGTGCATACCACAAGAATCTGGGCCCTCCACAAATGTTTCCAAAGTTACATGTGATTGGAGGGTCATCTCTTCTACAGAAGATAGCTTTATGAGGTGCAGATAATCCAGAAGTAAGAAAATAATTTCCCTTCCTATCTGGAATGAGGTAACCCCCACAGTTCTGATTTTGCATGAGAATTTTGGGTGGACTCTGGAATGGACATGAAGAGAGATGTATTCATAACCTGTGAACCTGGCACAGGATACGAGAAGCTGGGCTTGTTTCACAGACCAAATTCTAGGTACAAATAAAAGGAATAGCAAATCAGTTCTCAGAATAAATGTAGTAGTACTGACTGCGCAAGATGAGACAGGGCAGAAAGTAATTAAGCTTTCAAAACTGTACGGCTAGGAGGGCACATTGCCATCTATTACCTGTTGAATGGAAATCTGTCAGGACAAAATGAGATTTTGTTCAAATGTTCAATGATAGTAACCTTGTAAGTGTTGCACAAATGCTGTATGAATACGGTGTGTCAGAGAGATCAGACGTAACTTCAGTTTCTGAAATCTGATTTTGAACCAATCTTACTAATTCAGCAGGCAATTTTGAGGTATTATGGAAGGCAGTAATACATACTTTTCTGCCTCTTCTCTTCCCTCCTCCTTTCTCTGCTTTTAGCAGAGTGAAAAGTTTTTAGTGAATATAAGACAATCAGATAGGTAGAAGCCTGGAAAATTCTATATAAAATACAAATCTAATTGCAGATACTAACCTGAAACAACTCCGTTGCTTCTTTTGTGTGACTGTTTGAACATCTAACAGTTATTTATAAGACCTAAAGCTAGTGGGACAGAGGTCCTCAATCTCTGGGTGTTGGGGATTTAAGGTTTCCTGAGAAAACAAAACCAGTGCCATATGATACATAAAACCTAAGAAGCTGACACGGAGTAAAAAGGAAAAAGTATAAACTATGCGCAATTTGCATCAATTTCCAATTTATATCAACCAAAATGGAGTCTGTGCTGCTTATTTTAGAACAATATCCAGTAAGCTGTGTTAAAAATGTCTTTCACTTAAGTTTGATTAGTAAAAGATTTCAACACCATACTTGATAAAACCAACCCAGGGTAAGGAAAGGTCATTAATGCCTTTCTAAATCACAGTTTGTTTTGTTGGTTGGGTTTTTTTTAACTGGCTTTTGCCTCCAGGAAAAAATGCCTTGCCATCCCTCCAAGAAAATAACTAATTAATTCAGCCGAGTTTCAAGGTCACAAATGATTTTTACTCTGGGTATTTTTCTTTACTTTTTGAGTATCCCCTCTGGTTTCCTCTCATACTCCCGTCTGGCGGAAGAGCAGACCCCAGAGGGTCATAATAAGTGACACAGGGCCTTGTACAAGACCTGTCATGAGTGGTGTCCCACAAGGTTCAATACTGGGCCCAGTATTGTGTAACTTATTCATCAGAGTCCAGATGCCTCCTCAGCAAGTTCACTGATGACATAAAGCTGGGAGGAGTGGCCAACACCCCTGAGTGCTGTGCAGAAGCTTCAGAAGGACTTCCACAGATTGGAGAGATGGGTGGAGAAGAACCGTCTGAAATGCAAGTGTTGTGTCCCGTTCCAGCAGAGGGCAACAAACATGATTTAGCATCTGGAGCATCTCTGATAAGAAAAGACTGAGGGAGCTGGGCCTGTTCAGTTTCAAGAAGATATGATAGTGAGGGGACCTCATCAATGTCTATCAGTATCTGAAGGGAGGGTTTCAAGAGGATGGAACCAGGTTCTGCTCAGTGGTGCCTGACAACAAGATGAGAGGCAATGGGCAGAAACTGATGGACAGGAGGTTCCACCTAAATATGCAGAAGAATTTCTTTACTGTGTGAATGACCGAGCACTGGAACAGGTTGCTCAGAGAGGTTGTGGAGTCTCTGTCATTGGAGATATTAAAGAACTATCTGGACACAATCCTGTGCAATGTGCTAGAGAATGAGGCTGCTTGAGCAAGGAGGTTAGACACGATGATGCACTGTAGTCCTTTCAACCTGACCCATTTTGTGATTCACTCTCACTGTTCATCTCCCATTACATGTAAAAGGACGATTTATTGTGTTCAACTTAGTACAGTATGATTGCATTTTATTTTAGAATTTATTGCACTGCATTCCCTGTATGACAAATTATTAAAAATGTTATATTTTATCAAGGTTCTCAAATAGAAAGGAACCCCAGAAACATTAATGATGATGATATTTAGAAAACACAATGAAAGCAAATCCTACTTCAACACTGACACTGGTTCTTAACACTACCTTTTCATTTATTCCCCAAAGATTAATGTCAAAAGTCCCCTGCATTTATGATAGCTCTTTCTTAATATCATGGTGCTTCAAACTTGCTAATCAGCATCAAGATTAAGCACTTATCCAGACTGATCTGCTTGTAGAAATTAAATGCTTAAAACTGTGATAAAATGAATAGAGGCCCTTTAAAAATTACATAACCTTCCCCCAAAGACAAAGCATTGCTTAAATTCTTATTCCTTTTCAGAACCTGGATCCTGTATGGTTTGTGAAAAGACTGAACCTGTATATCCCAAAGGAATACGCTAAGCTATAAATTTGAGTCATCCTTGCTCTAAATTTATCTTAGGGTTTACAGTTGGACATATTGAATAACTGGACATATTTTTTTGAAACTCTCAGACACAAAGACTTAAATGGCATCTTTAAACTCTAGAGAAATCTTCTGAAGCTAAAATGCTTGAAAGAAACAGGAACCATAATATGTTTAAAGAAGGTCCTATATTTTCAGAAGACCTAAATTGAGATATTCTCAGAGCATTTTTATCAGATCAGACCCTGTTAACAGAAGACAGGAAGAAAAATTCCTTTTTTATGACTTCTGATGGTCTTCAGGGCAAATTATATTCTGAACACCAGAAAGTATATACGGAGGTGGAAGACTGCTGTCTTTAGCTGTTTCTGAGGACAGCTGACACATAGAGATGGTGTATAGAAAGGAGTGACCTGATCTATAAATCATATTAAAATATGCCAGAATAGCCAGTTAGTGTATTGTAACAGTGTTAGTGTACATGCAGTTAAACTGATCTTCAGATTTGGACTTAAATGAAGGATTTTTCCTCTCGTCATGCTGACAGGGATTTATATTTTATTGATATTGGAAATTTTGCATGTACTTTATTCCCACAATCACAGAGTCATCAGTGTTGGAAAAGACTGTCAAGGTCATCTAACCCAACCATTGACCCAGCATGGCCACAATCACTCCTAAATCATATCCCCAAGTCAGCAATGTGATAACTTTTTTTGAATAGCTGTGTTTTCAAATCTAATTGATTGCTTGAAATGTACAGGCATAAGGATAAAAAATATGGAAGGAGAAAAATGAATTCTGAAAAAATTGTTTTATTTCTTGAGTAAGAAATGTCTATCTATCACTCTTTAAAGTAAAAGGTTGGAACAGATCTTAAGCTTTTTCAGATAACAACAATGTTCTCAGGAGATGGCTGTTCACTGGGAATATCTGAGAGTCCTTGTACAGTTATTGTATTAAAGAACTTATGTAACAATATGAGGATAGCTGCAAGAAATACTGTTAGAGCTACTGAAATAGCTGGATTTTAGTGTGGGATGAACTCTTGGAACTTTAGAAAAAACTGCTTCTGTAAGCATCAAATCTGTCACAAACCAGTAGAATCTGCCACTCCAGCCACCATCAAGTATCATTCCTTCTTCAAAAGATGGTAATAAAATCAGCAGGGAATTTGAGAAGAGTTAAACACACTTTTATATTGCTGAAGCTTACCTTGTATGAATTTTTTATCTGGAACTTTTCTCTCATATCTCAATGTACTCCAAACTCTCAGTTTTATAACAAAGATTATGTTTACCATAGAAGTTATGATGTACATACCATACCATAAAAAAATTATTACTTTCAACTGCATGTAGGTTAGTTAAAATCATAAAATATTTAGAACTATTGTCCCAGGAGCAGCAAAATATTTCTATCCTGGCAAACAATGTTCTGGAAGATGAGGACCTTTTTAACACTAGGCCTACAATGTTTGCTGTAAAGAGTTTTTTTTGCCTTCCAAACTGCTGGTTGCTTCTCAGCCTCAAATAGCAGAGAAAGAAGTGCTTTGCCTGCATTGTAGAGAAACACTAACAGAACTCAGTCTTTAAATGAGAGCACAGTCTTTCATTCTCTCTTCTAAAAAGAACTGTCTGGTTGAAAAACAAAATCAAAACAACAAACCCTCCCATTACAGCTGACATTAATAACAATACAAAAATATGTATAAATTAATTTATGACCTTATTCTTAACTGTTTTTATCATTATTCTTTGAGCTTTTTTCAGCATTTCTGTTCAGCAGCAATCGACACTTGGAAAGAAAGATATTACATCAGGTTTTACTGATATTATTAAATATCCAGATAGAAACTTACATACATAAATCTTTCTGGCATGTGAGTTTTTCTCTCACATGCCACTCTGTTTCTCCTATTTCTTCCTTTTCTTGGGCATCTTGAGTCTATGCTAAAAACTATAGAATATGTTGAAAAGCGCTTGAGTAGTAACTATAATATTACGAGAAATGATGTGACACACGTAACGTGTATGATACATATGAGACTTATTTTTCAGCAATGGCATAAATGAATGAATTAATTCTTAAATCTTATTACTTGTATAATTATTCAGTTACATAATATATATGGAAATTTATTTTTCTGTGTGTCAGATCAGTAGATTTGCTGTGTATATGATGCTGGGAATGCTCAGTGGTATTGCTCCTATTTTATTCTAATGACCCCTGGGGTTTGTCCCCTGAACAATGAAGGAAAATGAAAATCACAGGGGCCAAAAAATATCCACAGTTATCTACAATTAGTGAAAAAAATTTTAAGCATTATAGCTAATATTTTTTCTTTCTTTTTCTCAGTATGCATCTGGTGTTGATCTTTCGTCAATGAAAAGGATGAAATCCTAATGAATTCTAATAAAAACAAATACAAGCAAATGCCAAAGCTTTTTTATATAGTTCAACTAAAAGCAAGTGTTTTTCTGTGTAATAAGGACAATAGTAATTTATCTTGTTTGCTGATTCAGTTTAGATTCTCTTTATTACAACAGCAATGTCCTTTTGCTGCATTTGCTGATAATTTACTTCCAGTAAGTTACACCATAATTAATCAAAGTAAGCGCAATACTGTAAGTACTGTTATTCTGTCATGTTATTTGCATGCACTGTGACTTTTTGAAGTGTGCTATGTCAGACATAATCAGTAGGTGAAGAAAATTAGTCACATGATAGCAGCATTTATGCTTCCAAAGTAGACTGTCAAATACCTTTTCGGTGTTGCATAGCTGTCTCTACAAAGTTAATGAAAAGAAGTCCATTGAGGGCTATCAGATGAGAAAATTTCCTGCATTGAATTCTCACAGGGAATTTGCCTAAACCTCTGAACTATTCTCTATATTAGCTACTGTCCTGGATGATCAAGGTCAAGTTTCAACAGTTCTTTTTAGTTCACTACATCAAATCTAACTTCATTAGCATTTTCACAACATAGACCACTGAGAGTAAATTATTTCATGTACGTTTGGAAGGTTTTTGTAGGAACAACTTATCCTATAGATTCTTTCAATGCCATAAAGAACAAGCAAGCTAGCAAACCAATATGCAAGCAAACATGGAAACCAACAAATCAGCAAACCTATATATTAGATTTTATGTGTAGCAAGACAAGACGTGGTACATTAAAGGACAAGGAAACACGGGTTAGAATTTCAAAGTGCTAACAGCTGAATATAGATGCACATAAGTAGCAAATAGCAGTAGATTTAGCTGTACACATCATTTTCATATCAGGTGCCTTTTGAAGTGCAATGGATTTTGCAGGAAATACCTTCCACAGAATCAGGTCCTTCCACTGTAGAATGACTTTGGAGATAGGAAGGCACAGAAATTACTGAAGTCCTGTCTTGCTGCCTCAAAGTCATGGACAGCCCTCCTGCAGCAGGTTCTCAACATAATAACTGGTAGAGGGCTACCAGTGTCATCTATTGCATCTGTATTTCTCAGGATGTTTTGGGTGAGAAACAAGACATTTTAGATCTTAGTCCCATGGCAAAGATGCTGTCTAATGTATGGTCTTTGGTTGTTTAATAAGGAAATGTCTGCTCAGATAACATACGCAACTTCATATTCCAGTTTCTGTTTGACTTTGTGTTCTTACTCCTGACATATCCTGCCAGGTATTTATCAAATCTTTTACAGTAAATTCACAGCAGTTTGTGTCCTTTTGAGAATAAAACTTGATAACCAATCCAACCTGCTCATTAAATATCAACTTACTTTAGAAAAAAAACATTATGACTTTGTTACGGCTTTCATTTATACCAGAACAAGAAATCAAGTAAGCATACACGGATTGAACATACAGTTACTCATTGGCCAATCTGAGTCTACAACAATTTATAGTACAACTCACACAGGTCAAAAGCCTGGGTTTTGGCATGCATGTCTTCTGAAATATCGAGAAAGAAGTACTCTGGATCAAAACCAAATCAAAATTTTCTAAACACACAAAAGAAAAATCAGCCATTTACCTTACTTAAAACTTCATTGTCTTTTCTATTGGTTTTGATCACAGGTAATCTACATTCAAACACTTCTCAAAAGTGTTTCCTGAGATTATAAGAAAGAAACTGAACTTCTAAATCTATTTATGAGAATTACGCACACTCACTAGCAGATACATATCAAAAGCTCTAAGGATAAAGAAAACATTTAGCTGCCTTGCCTGATGCCTGGTAGATGTGTACTACTGATTTCTTCACAATTGCATGTTTGAAGAAGCAAAAAGAAAATTAAGGAGAAAATCAGGACTGGAGTTGTGAGTGGAGGAGCTTTCAATATTTGCTACAAGACTGATTCTTCACAAACATCTATTATGTATCATATTAATCTGGTGATTAAACTCCTTTTCAGAAAGTTGTCTGATTTGTCCTAATGGACCAAATTCCATGATTATTGACAAAATACATTAATTAACAGGAATTAATAGGTAAAACATGAAGACCGCATTTGGGTGAATAACTGTGATATTTCCATCTATGTAAAAAAGCCACGACAAAATGAGACATGAGAAAACTACTTTCCTTTCATAATTCCAAGACAAAATCTGGCTTGTAAATTATCACATTTACCAATATCATCTTCTTGTATGAATTATATTGACTGTATATATTTATATATGATCACAATCAAATTTTGCTAATTTGAGAGAGATTCCCAATTGCTTGGGAACAACCAGATTTCTCAAAATCCAGTCTAACCTGAACTTCTAGTTTTATAAGTGGGTAGAGAGAAACATAACTTTAAAAATTGGAAACCCTTTGCAATATGTAATACTGTAATGGTGTTGTAATCATGGCTCAAAGAAGTAGTAGGGGGCCCAGGGCAGAAGAGATAGATTATGATATCTCATGCCTAAGTTGTGAAGAAAAGCAGCATAGGTGGCCTGAGCAGATCTTCCTAAAAACCATGCAATAAAACCTAGGGAAATGCAACAAGCTCTCTATATGCCATAGTATGAACGGTGCCCTAATTCCTCTGTTGGATTAGTTGTTATAGTCATCACAGGGAAGTTCTGCTACAGCCCCCTACCCTAGCTTACTTTGAGAAGTGTCTGATTTTTATCTTTTCATCCCATTCACACATTTTCTGTCACACAATGATTACTTGGGCTTTCAGGGTAAAGTGAATTTTATCCTATAAGAAATAATGTATTGTGTTTTACTGATGAAAAGACTCCATTCTGTTCGCAGTTGATTCTTCTCTCCTTTTCTCTCTCCATTGTGTGCGTATATATTTAAATTACTCTTTAATTGATGTAGTTCTGGCGTCTTTCATTGAAAAAATGCCTAAAGTTGAGTGAAAGAGAATGGATCCTAAGAACCTGTGGATGTAAAATGAGGCTCAGGCTGTGCATACTAAAGCAACCTATTTTCATAAATGAAGAAACTATTAGCCTCTTTGTGAAATTAACAATGTGTATCTGATCTATAGGATTGTCATTAATCCTATTTCAACAAGAAAAAAGCCCATAAATTTGCAGTATGAAATACTTCCCCAGCACTTGCAGTTTCTGAACTATCCAGACAATTTACTGGTATGTCAAATACATTTTAAACGTTGGCTTATCTGAAGCCATTATCTTCTGGCTTTTGCATTCCTTATCAAAATAATTTTGTACTTTAAAGACATATTATTATTGTATGTGACCTTAACAGTAATTCCAAGGAGAAGGTGCCTCACAATAATAGTAATAAAAAAGAAATTTATTCTAGATGTTAATTTTAAGGAAATGTAGATTGAAAATCAGGGACATTTTATGGTATTTGTGAAAGGTATTGATCATGACCAACTTAATAGTAGAATAAGGTTAATTTTCTACCTATCATGTTCTGAATGTATTCCATTACTAATTGCGCTCTTTTCTCAGTTCAAATTTATAAGCCGTAGCATTATGATGAGTTCTGGAATCATAAATTCAAGATAAATCTTTATAGCACATTATATGGAATATCTAATTCTTATAGTATGTGAGAAATGCTTCCTTTTCACTACTGCGTAATCCATTATTGCCAAGGGATCATTCTGAGACGCTAGCATTAATATATAGCTAAGACATTTTCTGGTGTGTGTAAGCAAAGCATTTTCCTTACAGAATGAAATTCTCTGTAGAGCAATACCATGCATAAGGTAAATCCCTGCTTTCTTTAAATTAGTGTTATATTTTATTTAGCCAGATTTCAAACAAAATGAGCCAAAAAACCCCACAAAACCTCAAACCTGTGCAAAGACCTGTAATTATTACTGTGTTCCCAAATTTCATTATAAATGCCATAGATCACAGAAATCTGAACTAGCATTATTTGGTATTTTCATGAAAGACTTAGTTGATGGCATTGAGAATACAAGTACGAAGTGGATGGGTGATACAAAACACAAGATTTTCAAGACACTTGAGAGGACAGAATGATCTTCGTAACAGTCTGAAATGAAGACTATGAAATGCAGTAAGAACAAAGCAAGCAGTTCCATTTCACTTATATGCCACACAAATATAAAATAAGGAACATTTGTATATAAGGAATATTCCACTAACATTCAAATGGAAAGATATTTTTTTTTAAATGATCACAAATTGGTGACGGTCTTGTAGAAAGGAAATATATAATTCTCGGATACTTTTAACACTACTGTCATATAAGATACAGAGATTCATTGTTGAGATTCATTGATACCACATTGTATGTGGTATCATAGTACCACATGGTACTATGATAACAGTGGGAACAGGGTGTTTAGTTTTGACCAGCACACCACAGGAAGCATTAAGACAAAATAGACAGAAGACAAAACACAGTAATAGCAATGATTAAAATTTTGTAGAAGTGACCTAGACATAAAAATTGTAAGAACAAGGTTTTCTTAGTATGGAAAAAAGAAGACTGAAAAGGAGAATTCCCAATTTATCTGTCTTGTAGATAAAGGAACACCAGGACAATGTGACACCATTAAGTTAAATTTATGTCTAAGCTACAACTCCATTACAGAACACTGTTTTTTGTTAATGGTTTCCTATAATTCTTTGTTTGTAGCTATGGACTTTTGTAATGGTTACTTTACATTATGCCTGCACATAAACTCGTAGCATTTATTTCCTCTTTGAACACACATTTAAATGTCCATAATAAAGGCCAATAAAATTCAAACAAAAAATTCCATACGTATTACCAAGCATCTAATTACTGTAACATTTTGTCAGTTACTGATTCATGCACACTTTGCTAATCTAACCATTTATCAGGCTGAACATCCAGGTTAGAAGGCTGAAAAACTGAAAATCAAAAAAGACCCTGAGGATATTATCAGTGATTTTACAAATACATTTTTTTAAGACTATCCTAAATATGCAAGTTCACAAAAAACCCCCAAGCAACCAACCAAAACCAAAACCCAAACATATACCTTCTCAGTAGTATTTGAATAGATTTTCAAATGTAAAAAAAAATCAAACTGCTTGGATCACTTAAGATAAGCCATGTTTTACAGAATTCTGCTTAGTGCATCTTATGATCTCTTTCAACTATGTCATTATTCGTTCCGCGTGATTCACTCTTTTACTAGTCACACCCGAAACAATCCCTCTCCTTTTATTAACTTGAAAATGTTCTAGAAAGATTTGGTACAATTGTTTCTCTTGAATAATTGAAACATTTAGTGACTTTTTTCTGCTAAGGCATATTTCTCACAGGATATTTTTTTCTCAAAATTTGATTAGCTCAAGATTGCATGGGAAACAACTGGTACAAATTTTAGAGAGTATTTCACTTCTCCTTACCACAGAATCACAGAACGGTTGTGGTTGGAGGGGATCTCCAGAGATCATCTAGTTCAACTCTACTGCTAAAATAGGTAAACCTAGAGCAGGTTGCACAGAGTGGCCCTCAAAGTAAAGAAGCTTTTCCTCATATTCAGATGGGACTCCCTGTGTTTCCATTTGTGCCTGTTGCATTTCATCCTGTCACTGGACACCACTGAAATTAATCTTGCCCCATCCACTTGTAACTTGCCCTCAAGATATTTGTATGTATTGATAAAATACTCTCTCAGTTGTTCCTTCTCCAGGCTAACTAGGCCCAGCTCTCTCAGCCTTTCCTACTAAGAGAGATACTCCAGTCCCCTAATCTTTTCATACCACTCTGCTGGACCCTTTCCAGTAGTTCCTTGTCTTTCTTGAACTGGCGAACCCAAAACTGAACACAGTATTCTGGATGCCACCCCACCAGGGCAGAGTATGCAGGAAGGATAACCTTTCACAACCTGCTGGAGACTCTTCCTAATGCACTCCAGGACTCAACTGGCCTTCTTGGCCACAAGGGTGCACTGCTGGCTCATGGTTAACTTGTTGCCACTAGGACCCCCGCTACATCTCTGCAGAGCTGCTTTCCAGCAGACCAACCCCTATCAGCACAACCCTTTCCTCTTTATGGCAACTCATTTCTGTTCATTAGTTTTTCCACCATTAACCAGTCACCTTACCCCCAGGGGTTTTGACCATCAAGTAAAATTTCTCATTTAAATAAAGAAATAAGAAAAGAGGGATAAAAGATGAGAAGAGATAAAAATAACTCTCTCATATGCTCCTTTTTCAGTTACAAGATGTGCATGTAACTACTGTCAGCTGGTGCGTAATTGCATCAGGCAGGCATAGTCCCCAGTCTATCTGAGGCTGAGTTGCAAACAAGCTCTGTCAGAGGAAGCTCTTTCCTCTCTTCTGCAGGTAGGAATCAGTGGTTACAGAAGCAGATGCTATTGCTTGTTTTGTTCTTTGATTTGGAGCAAAGCACTGCCTTCATGCATTGTTGGAGAAGATCAAAGGAACCAAGGATAATTTTGTAAATTGTAAAATAAACTGAGAACTGAATTTCTCAAGATTAAAAAATTGAGTATTGGAAATTTGTATCATGATTATCAGTTACTGTTTTTTATAATAAGTATGTCATCTGGAGATAAAAAATTAGTTAGGGTTTTTTTATATTTAAGGTGAATAAGTTTTCCAGGTCAAAAAAGGATTTATATACTTCGGTAACAACCCGTACATTACTTGCACGATACAATGCTTCAGATTAAGCTACCGTCTGTAGAAAAGAAATAACTGCAGCTGATCCATGCAGCACACCCTAAAGCTCAGCACTGACCTGACAATCCCCTGCCCATAAAGTCTGACTTTGGCTGAGGCAGCAGTGCTTGGCCATGCTGGAGCAGCAGACCCTCCATGTTGCAGCCTGGTCTGTGCCTAGCCACAGTCCTTCGTCCAGGCCCAGGCTGCCTGGATACCTCGAGCTGACCCTGTGTCTTGGGGTGGTGATTTGAACATGAACTTGATGAACAATCATTTAGATCAATAGTACTTCTCAAAATTTATATATATAAATCCCGTGCAAATGCGGGAACTCTCTCTTACTTCTCGTCCTGGGACAGGACACAGTGCTGCCCGCTCGGCCCGGCAGAGTCCAGGTTGCGCCTGGCCGGGCCTGGTTGGGCCTGACCGCCGGGGCCCGGCGGGGCCATGGCCATGGCCCTGCTCCGTCTTGGCTCGACGGGGGCCGGGCCACGGCCTGCGGATCCGTG
>VZTD01004521.1:331740-373018 GCA_013397725.1 Rhagologus leucostigma
TTTTTTTTTTAGTTCTGTTAAGAAACTTTTCTATATTCTTTAAGTTTAGAACCTGCTTTTTATTCCTCCTGATTCTTATCTCACAGAAGGTAAAAAAATGCGAACAAATCCACTACACCCTGGTTTCCCTCACTAGGCCTGATCCTGACCCCCACCTACAGGCAAACATAGCAGCCCCAGTCTCCATCAATCCCATTCCCAGGACTGTCCCTAGTTGCCTTTCCGCCTTCCCTGCTCCCCAGCTGGAACAGTGGGATGGACCTGGCAGGTAAAACCCTGCCTCGCCACCCTCCAGGGAGCCCCTGATGCCTCCAGCTCTCTGGCCCGAGAAGCTGTTGGCCCCTGCTGCACTGTGAGGTGAGGAGAATTACAGAATCACAGAATCCCAGATTAAGCTGAGTTGGAAGGGACCCATTAGGATCATTGAGTCCAACTCCTGGTCCTGTACAGCACCATCCCGAAGAGTTACACCATGTGCCCAGGAATGAACTTCTTGAACTCTGTCAGGCTTGGTGCTGTGACTACTTCCCTGGGGAGCCTGTTCCAGTGCCCAAGCTCCCTCTGGGTGAAGAACCTTTTCCTGATATCCAACCTAAACTACCTCTGACACAACTTCAAGCCATTCCCTTGGATTCTGGCACTGGTCACCACAGAGAAGAGATCAGTGTCTGAGCCTCCTCCTCCCCTCACAAGGAAGTTGTAACTGCGATGAGGTCTCCCCTCAGTCTCCTCTTCTCTAGGCTGAACAAACCCAGTGACCTCAGCTGCTCCTCATATGGCTTCCCCTCAAGGCCCTTCATCATCTTGCCCTCCTCTGCACACTCTCTAATAGTTTAATACCTTTCTTATATTGTGGTGCCCAAAACTGCCCCTAGGATGCAAGGAGAGGCAGCCCCAGAGCAGAGCAGAGCAGGACAATCCCCTCCCTTGCCCGGCTGGCAATGCTGTGCCTGATGCACCCCAGGACACTGTTGGCCCTCCTGGCTGCCAGGGCACTGCTAAATCATGTTCAACTTTCCATTGACCAGGACCCTCACATCACTTTCGGCTGTACTGTGTTCCAGCATCTCATTCCCCAGTCTGTACCTTCATCCAGAGCTGCCCCATCCCGTGTGCAGAATCCAGCACTTTCACTTGATGAACTTCGTATGATTGGTGATTGCTCAGTCCTCTAATTTGTTAAGGACTCCTTGCAGGGCCTCCCTGCCTTTGAGGGAGTCAACAGCTCCTCCCAGCTTTGCATCATCTGCGAACTTGCTCAGTCCTTTCCAGTCCTGCGTCCAAGTCATTTACAAAGATGATGTAGTGCACAGGACTGAGGATGGAGCCCTGTGGAACACCACTAGTGACAGGTCACCACTCGGATGTCAACCCGTTCACTATAACCCCTTGTGCCTGACCTGTGAGCCAGCTGCTCACACATCACATGATGTGTTATGCAGCTGTGTTGGACATTTTGTCCAGAAGGATCCAGTGAGAGACAGTATCAAAAGCTGTACTGAAAGGCAAAAAGATTACATCAACTGGCTTCCCTTGATCAGCTAGATGAGAATATATCAATTCTCACAGTTCTCATGAGAACAGTAGATCCAGAGTGTGGAATGATTGTCCAAGAGCAGTAAAAGTAAAACTAAATTCATCTATCTCTATTCTAGTGTGTTAGATGTGAAATGCAGTTGTTACACTGAACAAGTTTGTCAGACATACAAATTTGAGATCTATTCTAGAGTGTCCATTTTCTTCTATCTTCAAGAACTCTGATGACATTACATGGCAGAAGACTTGTCCTTCATCCTAATATTTCTTTATTGTCTCCCTCTCAGTCTGTATGAATTTGGACCTGAGAAAATGGTTTGGCTAAGGAATCCCTGGTAAAAGAAAACACATATGGATTACTTCTCTCTAGCTTTTTTTTTGTGTTGTGCAAAGGGATGATATAGGCCTCTGTTAAAAAGGTATGGTCTAACGTGAAGGAACTCCAACAGGACGCAATTGTCAGGGTGGACTTTTAGAAACTGCTTTGCTTTTGTATCCAACAAGGTCCCCGAGAATGAGTTAAAAAAATTAATCATCTTGTGGAAAATAGCATCTCAAATCGATCACGCAGTTTGAGAAGATAACTTTTGAAGATTTCAAGTCAAGAGTAGCCAGTATCCTAAATGTTGCTGAAGGTTCAGGTTTTAATCTTCAAATTCTCTAACTCTACTAGCAAGTAAAGATAAGTATTTGTGCCGGTTTGGCCAAAATCTAGTAATATAGCCCCTGAGAGAAAAACCAGGTTGCAACCACCCTTCCCCCCCACAGGGTTCGGGGAAAAAGAAATTTTTCCTCAAAGGAAAGTGAAAGAGATAAAAACTATTTATTTTAACCAACACACAGGAAAAGGATAATGATGCTAAATAATGAATTAAAACCCTCACTATAGAGAGAAACCTGGGAAGATTTCAGAGTCCTTCTGTAGGTGTGGTCTCTCTCCTCCTCGGAGCTGGTCGGTGAGGGCGTGGGCCCACCCCCAGGCCTCGGGGAGAAAATTCTCCTGATGTGTTCTGATGTTGTTGAAACAGTTCAGAAGAGAAGAAGGGAAAAAAAAAACAAAGTCCCAGGAAACAAAATTCAGCTCTCCGTCTCACGCCAAGAGGGAAAAAAAAACAACCTGGCTGAAGGAGAAGAAAGCAGGGTGCTCCCTTCGTGCCTTCCGCAGTCAGAAAAAATTTGATTTGATTGCTCAATAGATACATATATATACATACACATATATATGTGTGTGTGTATATGTGCGTGTGTTTGTATGTGTATCTATTAATGGATATAAATTTATAGCATATACATTTTTGGTAAATACGCATATATACATATTGTATAGGTATATACAATATGTAACCTAAGTTTTATGGTAAGTGATATTAATCTAGTCAAAATGTAAAATATGGATGAAAATTCATGCTTGGCTTGGATCAGAAGATAACGCCTTTGGGTGTAGTAACAAAGAGGAAATACACTCAAGGCTGTGACTGAAAGTAATTTTTGGGGTCAGAGTCTTAAAAAAAACTTACTTATTTATTTTAATATACTTTCATCATCTCCTTTTTCTGTGCTTGCTAGAAGAAGACAACTGTGCATTCTGACAATTTCATTTGAAATGTAAAGTTCTTCAGGTGCAACCCCGTAAGGTATATTTCAGAGGGACAAAGAAATAAACACATCTTAGACTCTCCAAAAAAGGACAAGACTGCTGATTTTTGAAATTTAAAATTGCAGAAAATATAAACAATATTAGACAGAAGAGCATACATAACAGTCATAAGAGCCTCATGGGGTGACTTGGTCACTTTACAGTCTTTAAGCACCCCTGTGCTGTTTATTTTTTGAATTTTTTTTCCCAAATTTATATGAAATTCATATTTCTGCATGCATGAACATTAATTAAATAAACAAATCTATAAATGCATAGTTAAATTGGAGTTGCCGCTTAAGTTCAAATAGAAGCAGTTTTGATAGTTTGAAATCCGTTTAAAGTTCCAATTTGACAGAAATAAACTAAATAAAATTCTTCTTACTAATAGTTGGTTTAGATATTTCTTCAGCTTAATTGAATGAATTTAATTTAATTTTCAAGGACTTTTAACTTTTGTCCCAAATGAGATTTTTAAGAACAGCTGCTACAGTGGAACAGTCTGGAAAGAAATGAGAGATATTTCAGTTTATCAGGACAGCAGTACAAGTGGGGTATTTAAATATACAGACTTATAGTCTTACTGGAACTAATTGGCTGTAATGTTTCTTATTTGTGTTTGAAATTTAACAAATTGGTAAATTAGAGCTGCAAAGAGCTTTACCCCAGAGATTTAAACTGCAGCACATGAGCTCCCCATTCTATATCCATTAGGTTAATAGATCGCTTGCTTGACTAATATCTACTGCTTGTGTTTATCTGTTTGTTTCCTTGAAGAACTGGAGAGAAGAAATGTTGATACTTGCTATCCAAATTACACACTTTTCTACATTCACGCTGCAAGAGTCAGTTGAATTGAAACAGAATCAGCATTTATGCAAACTAAAAGCTGGGCTTGTAAGAAATATGTGTGAAATATGTGTGAAATATGATCCAAGCTTAGACATGCAGAATTATAAACTTTCTGCTGTTTCACTGAAGTATTTTATGTTTTCATTTACCATACATTCAAAAAAAAATTTTTAAAGTGAATGTTAATACTTCCTTTGCTTTCTTTTGGGAACATAACTTGTTGATAGTGAGACATGTATTACACAAAGAATTCCAATCATTCTGATTATAGGTTTTAGGTCAAAAAAGTTCTCAAGAATAACATGATTAACTTCTAATAGGCAAGTAAACTGTTGCCCTTACTGATACAACTGTAAGACTTTAACGACTTTTACTGCTAATATTATAAGGTGGGGTTCTCCTTAAGCGTAAGTAATCTCACATGTTTGAAATTTCTGCCATAGCTTTTTATGTCTTGAACCTAAGTGGCAATGGTTTTGGTCAAAGTGGCAACCATTATGTTTCCTGATTACAGCAGAATTGTTGTGAAAGGTTATTAAGGAACAGCCCCGCACTGATAGGGAGAAAAGTACATGTCCTAATTTTCACCCTTGGATAAATTATTTCATAATGCTTTTTTTATTTTAATGTTTCACCATTACCATTTCATTTTCCACAATTCAGAGAATTTGACTCCAGGATTCTGAAAAACCGGCTTTCCTTGTTTTCCTCTGGATGTCGCTGTACCCTACGTATACACAAAATAAACTAGAGGTTTTCCATTGGTTGACCACCTATTAAAGATTTGCACAATTATTTCTGATTTTTTTCATTCTAGAAAAGTCATAATTCCAGAAATAATCCTGGAGTTTAGTGCACTTTAGTATCAGCCGTGATTTGTAGTTTTTTTTCAGAGTCCCTATCTTCATATATTTGCGTGTTCTTTTGTGGTGAGGTTTAGAGGAACTTAGTTCCACCTACTCTAGAACACAATTAAACCGAATGCTACACTGTGGGAAATTTCAGAAAAAAGCAAAATCATGTTGTCAAAACCATACAAATTAAGTGTAAAAACTGACTTGGTGTGTTCACAGTGAAGCTGGCAACTTAGGAAGAAAAGCAATAAAGGCAAATCAATTCACTTGACAGACATATCAAATAACGCTACAAGTGTTTTTAATCAGGATGGTAAATGGTCAATACACAGCCATATCTTAAATCCTACAGATCAAAGACAATCTATCAACTAAGAGAGTCAGAGTTAACAGCACAAAACTGTATTCGGATCATTCATACAACTAATGATTATCAGCTGAAACAGCAGCACAAACAAACGGTCAATAACTGTAACTAATTCCCCAGTTACACAGACTTAGTGTAGGATGCTACTCCACTGCTAGAAATCCACTAATGCTAGTGGATTTATGCTAAGGATAGTGGAATCCTGAATGTACTGTATTATCCTGTATTGATGGAGGACAGAGGGGAATTAGAGTCTCTGTACTAATATCCTTCTTTAGATTAAATGATTTCTCAGTGCTTTGCTGCATTACTGTTTCCTCATTAACCAAAGTGAAAGGTGAATTTAACTACTAGTTTCAGCAAGAAGCTTTAGAGTTTTTTGAAGCAGGTCATAGGACTTTTTTTCAGGTGATGTGCCTTTTGAGCTTGAATCTTGGAAGAAAATTCTTTTGCAGCAATGACTAATAACAAAAAAGATTTTGTACACTTTAAATGAAAATTACCTAAATGTATTTTCATACAGTATATTGTAAGCATGTCATATTTAAAACACAGGATAGGATAACCTGAATCTCTGCTTAAAAAGATACTAATATTTATGCAGATGAGTTTAATTCTAGAATTTCATACTTAAAATAGTAAGTGAAGTGCTACTACACTGATTTTTTTTCCCCACAAATTGACACTGAAAAATATTTAAGTGGCAATCACACAATCTAAATTCATTGCAGGTTAACACATCTATTTAAACCTTCAAAGGAAGACTACTGGCACAACCAATGCATTACACAGGAAAGTCTAGAAGCAAACACTATCCTGGGCACTGAGCCTTGATTAAAGATTTTGTCTTATAACACGTGTTATGCCTTGAGAATAATTTCAGCTTTGGAGGTAGAATGAACAGCATAATTACCTACGATCAAGGTTGCAACCACATTTCAAGAAACATGGAATTGCAGTGCAAGGCTCAAAGGTTAAACTAGTTCAAATCTGTACCTTAATGTCATTATTTAAGCCTGAAGAAATCACCACCAAAAAACCACATGAATATGAAGCAAAAAATACATTATTAAACCGACTTCAATAAGCCTATGAAACTAACTCAGCTGGCTAAAGCACGGTGCTAATAAAGCCAAGGTTGCAGGTTTGGTCCCAGTATGGGCCACTCACTTAAGAGTTGGACTTGATGGTCCTCCTGGGTCCCTTCCAACTCAGAACATTCTGTGAATGTTACTCTACATTCTTAACTGTGGCAAACCATCTTTATTGATTAAAATGTACAAACAATATGAGTAAAAATACACTTGTACAGTTTACACTAGAAGAGTAGACCATACTGATTGGGACTTGGAGAAATGTACTAACTGGGACTTTATGTATCAAAGGTCAACAAAAATGATTAAAATATTGAAAAATATTCCTTATAATGTAGACTTCAAAACCTCAAACTATTTAACTTGTTAAGAAAATACCATTACTTTGGGGGTTAAGGCATGCGTTTATCACTATATACAAGGACTCAGCTGTTTCCTTGAGATATTTAAAGATGTTCAAGAGATCCACACAGTGCTGACAGATACGTCACAGGACCTGTTACAGACTATGCCCTCTGAAATAACACAGTGCCTTGGACTGTATTCCACAGGGAATATAGAAAACATCTTGAGGGTAAATAGAAGGCTATATCCATGCAAATGAATTATTTACTTACCTTGTAGGAAAAGAAACTGGAATAACAGTTTGTTCAAAATCAGTTACAACTGTAGAGTGAGGTCCGATAGGTAGAAAAACTAGGAAGATGCACAAAACACTGAGAGGTGCCTTTAGGGATTATGGGTTAATTTTATCATAAGAAGTGTCTTAATAGGGCAGACCTTATAAAATGTGTAATTTTAGTTCAACCCCAGCAATTGCATTTGAAGCAGTCCTATGATACCAGAACAAAAGGTGTCAGATTATATGGCAGTAGTCACTTTTGAATATAAAATCTACTGATTTTGAATATAAAATCTACTGACCTCACCCTGTCCAGTGAGGTTTGTGATTTGTAAGGCCTTCATTTTTGGTTCCCGCTAAAATGCCTATGAACTTATGTTTTAAGTGAACTGGTTCCATAATTGTCCTAGTTTCAGCTAGGACAGGGTTAATTTTCTCACAGTTGCTGTGAGGGCGATGGGTCCTGGAGCCATGAGGGCACATTCAGGTTGTTATTCTATACCCTTCACATAATTCCTGAGGGATGTGGGTTCGTATGGAAGAAAACCAGAAATGCACAGCAGAATTGACACTATTTTTGTTCCTTTTTCCAGGGGAGCAAAGCCGCAGAGTGGTGGGGCAGCACGGTCCAACTTGTAGGCTTTGCCCAACATTGTTCTGCTTCAAGCTTGGGGAGGAGCATGGGTGCAGATGATTTGTCCTCCATTGTTTGTTGTTGTCTCTGGCTCAGGGGAAGATAGCTGCAGTAGTGTCTGCCATTTTCTCCTTTGTCTCAGGAAGCTGTGTGTCACTGGCTATGGTAGCACTGAGTTGGTCGGGTCTTCCTCAAGCATTTTTTCATGTAATCACCCTCTCTTATACACTGTTGCTGTTAGTATTGTTGCTGTTACTGTTTCTTTTCCTCACCTTATTTCTGTTTTCTCCAGTAAATTGTTATCTCAAGCCATTATCCCAGCCTCTTTGTCCCTTTCTCATGGGAGGAGTGTAGGGGAAGGGAAACGGCTGCTGTAGCTTAATTTCCAGCTGTTTTTAAACCACAACAATAATAATGGATATCAAATATTTGGTCTAAAGGGTAGACTATCTTATCCTAAAGCAGCTATGAAATTCTGAACTGCTCAAAAAATAAGATTAATAAGTTTGGGATGTTGAAAACCCCACACTGGTTCTGATTTAAAATCAAGGATATGCATTATCAATTTTTCTAGAACATATTGATTTTAGAAGGTTTTTATATCTTCTAAATGTTCTATATCCTTTATATTACCTTGAGTTGCATTTTCTATTAAATTAGAACCTTGAATATGTTATATAAATTAGAAAAAAAAATTATTATTGACTGTATCTAACAGGATTTTTAATGCAGAATATTTTTTTCCTAAGAAATTGTTTTGATTATTTTCAGACCAAAGGTTTCAGCTAGCACTTGCAATACTAAAACTCTCTTTATCTAATTCACTGCCAATCCTAGAGCCTGAGGCTTCACGTATTTCTGCCAGTAGAAGACAGAAGAGAGTTTGAAATTCATTTGAAAGTATTAGGTGAGAGTTTTAAGGATATCTAAGAAAGCAAAAAAATAATGGTAAGGTTATTGCGATATGGATAGTCTTGTCAAAATAAAGAAGACAAATCATCATCTATGAAACTTGGCAGTTTTCAGGATGCTAACATACATTCTTGGCACATAATGTTTTCATGTTCTCCTTCTGTTTGTTAAGAAGTTGGTGTCTAAATAATATGGCATCTTGTCAGGAGATAGTGTTGGAATGTATTAAAATGAAAGTGAGAACTAAAGAATATGTTTGGTAAATCAAGAATGAGGTTAAAACTGTTTGGAAATTTCAAAGGAGAGTTGAAGCTGATTATTCCTCAGTGAGAAGGCAATGGCTAGATGAAAATTTTATAATGTTTGGTAATTTTATAGGTAACCATTCTCTTCTAGTTCAGAAAAATGTAAAGATAAACTTTACTTACTGATGTACAAGAACATCACATCAGGAAAACTGAAATGATTTAAATACAACAGGATTTTTGAATCAAACTGATGTGACATCAAAGTGAGTTTAAATCAAAGTGTGTTATCCTCAATGAGCTAAAATTGGGTCATACAAATAGAATGAAAACACTGAAACAATCTGATGAAACTTGGCAAGTTTCATTGATATAAACATTCTCTGCTAAGATCTATGCTAAATCTAACAATAACTCTTTGTACTGTTGGGTTCTGTTGTGAAAAGGCAATCAAATCATGTGAGTAGAAAAAGGACCAATGACAGTCCATTTTGATTGCAGTAGAAGTACAAAATGACTGTTAGATATTTTATTTGATGTTTACTAGCAAATTAGCGTACTTTCATTAACATATGACTTGAAGCATACAGGAAAGCATTTATGTATGGCAGAAAACTACAAAAATTGCATGTGTACATGCTCCTGAAAGACAGGAATATTTTTACTCAGGTGTAACTCAAGCCTACTCTTTAGGCCTTTTTTACACTAAGTGTAACCATATAGGTGAAAGTCTCTATTTGCTATCATATTTTCTTGACTGCCCATAAAATGGAATTTAAATTAATGAAACCATGAATTGTTGACTTCCTGTTTTTCTGGTTGAAGAGGCAGGAGATACCACTAGTAAAAGCTGAAAATGAGCAAAAGGAATAAGCCTTCTCAGTATCTCATACTCTTGTAGGTTTGCCCAGTAACGTAGAGATTGTCTGCACAGTGAGAAAGACTTTTTGAAGTCCACTAACTCAGTATAGAAACTGGTTTAAGCCAAGTCATAATCAAATCCCAGCTGTAACAGTGGTGCTGCATCACTGCCTAAAGAACACAGTAATTCATACAGGGTGATGCTTTATTCTGCCTGTGCAGCTTACCACTCTATTTTAGATCTTGCAAATTCCTACCTAAGCAGTCTGTATCTCATAGCTGAGTTAGGGTATAGAAATCTTCTATGCTTTCTCTTGACATCCATTATGAATTGGCTCCTGTTTTATTATGTACATATATGTACAAAAGAAATACTGTTAAAAATACAGATCTATGCTTCTGACAAGCCAAAATCAGCATTTATGCTAAAACTGGTTTGATCTTCTTGGTGTTGGAGAGCAGAAAAATTTCCAGGGTAAGATGCTAGTAGTATACCTGCTTCCTACAAGCAACAACCACAGCAAAAAAACCTATCCCAAAACAAACAAACAAAAAACCCAAACCCAACAACAAAAAAAACCAAACAAAAACCAAACAAAAAAATCCCCAAAACTCAAACTGAACCAAAATAAAACAAACAAACAAAACCAAATAAAACCAACAACAAAACCAAAAGAAATTATGCACACTGAGTATTCCACTTTATATTTTCTGCTCTGGGTTGTGGTTAAAATTGAAGTAATAATGTAACAAAGCATTTCAGTGCCTGAAATTAGTACAACAATTACAAGCATGATCCTGCATAATTCTGAGTGTACACATGATCCTCATTTTTGGGGGATTAGCCACCAGAGATAGTTTTGCCGAACTGAGATGATGGATTTTACTGCAAGTTTTATATTGCAGCTTTGAGATATAGAATCTTGCTGAAACACTTCATGGGAATATGGCTTAGAACTACTATCAAAGTTGCAATGTCTGCCAAGAACTAATTAAAAAGAAGCTATCTTGAACAAGCTGAATTAAAAAAGTTGTAAACATGGCAGTCAAGTTAATTATCTCATCTATTTGTGATTTTAAAGGTACACTAATAGCTTAAGTAAAATGTTATTTTTCGAAACTTTTGATAACTGTAGAGAGCATATCAAGAAAGGCGAGAATGAGACCAACTCACTGTGCTGAATGCACAGTGGATGGCAGAACACTCACATAAATGTTGCTTATATCTAGTAAATCCCAGTGCCATGACTCTATTAAGGTTGCTATTGTATTCAGTATTTTGTAAGGACTGTCCCCTTTCTATCTTTCAGATAATATGGAAGTTATCAGGATGGCAATGGGGAGATGTGGAATTGACAGAACAAGTTTCAGATATGGTGACAACTTGTGAGAGACTGGACTATTAATGATTAATGACTCAAAACATTTGCCTATTTGTGGAGGTGCTAGATTGCCTTGCTGAGGCCAGGTTTGTGCCCCCCAAGGGAGGAGGTGAGTTTTTGGGTGTGTAATTGCTAGTCTGCATAGCACAGAGGAGGTGAACTATCAAGAGGCAAATCCTGCAAGGCAAGCAGTGTTTTTGATCATGCTAATTGCTCTCCCCTACAGAACTCATTCTTGTAAAATGCTCCCTTTTTCCCCCTCCCCCTCCAGGAGGGAGGGTCTGATGGGGCATTACTAGCTCAGCTATGCTTACAGGCAGCTGAGAAGGGATCATAAACCATCAAAGAGCCCCAAAGTGCCCACAGACTCATTTCTGGGGACTTCCACCAGAGGACTGAAAGCTCCCCTCCACAGAGGAAGTTTCTGGGTGTTACCAAAGAGCCTGAGTGTATTTTTGTGGGCTTCTTCAGCCACCCCTGTCACATGAAGACCATCACTTTGACCAACAGACAACTAACTTGCAACAATCAGGTCTCAGCTCAAGATCTACAGGTGGTCATATATTTTTACTCTTATCTTTTCCGTCTTTCTTTCTTTGTTTCTTATTTTCTTTATTTCTTTTTTCTTCCTCTCTTCCTCTGTCTCTTTCTCTTTCTCTCTCTTTCTCTCTCCCTTTCTCTCTCTTTCCCT
Source organism: Rhagologus leucostigma (assembly GCA_013397725.1). Classification (NCBI taxonomy): domain Eukaryota; kingdom Metazoa; phylum Chordata; class Aves; order Passeriformes; genus Rhagologus; species Rhagologus leucostigma. Next base: position 343,427 of record VZTD01004521.1, read on the forward strand.
TTATACAATTTCCTAAGTAATTTTTTATGCTTTTACACTGTTATATTACTATAGATAATAGTAAACAAAGCCACGTACCTGCTTTCCATTGCAACCAAGTTGTTCTAAAATAAACCCTACATATATATATATATTTTTTTTTTTTTTTAGAAACACTGATCATTCGTGTTTTACTCTAATGTGTCACAAGGGACCTATTAACAAGAATCTGGGTTAGTCTCACTGTCATGTGGGCAGGTTGTAATGATTGTGTCCCGTAAATATCAGCATATCATCTCTTTCTCTGACTCAGGGTTTTGTATGGTGATGTATGTAAGAAATTCTGCATTGGCCCCCAGAAGAGTTGTTGGAAAATAATCTTGCTGATTTTATGTATTATTCACTTGTCCATACATCGACAATGTTAAGGTGCTTCTTTGTTCTTCTTCATTAGGCTGTATAGCAGTTGGCAAAAAAAAAAATTGTTTTAAGCATTTTGAGGAAAACAGTCCTCCTGGCCCAACAAAAAAATAAGAATACTCCATAATGTAAGGCAATTTTGTTGTGTCACTCTGCAGATCTGCTCCTTTCATGGAAAACTACTCGATAATGTAGATATAGTCTCACTTTCCTAAATACTTTTTCCTGTGTGTGAATAATTTTTCCTGTGAAAGCTCAAATAGGTAAGGAAAAGGAGTATGTGACTGTAGTGCTACTTTACGGTTATTAACTACTTAGCAAAAATCAGTAGCAGAATGTAAATCTTCAAGAAGACATGAAAAACAGATGTGTCTTTGAACTCCAGCCTACATAGCGTGTATTGCCAAAACACTGCATAAATATCATACTGACTCTCTTTTTTAACACTAAAGCTTTATAGCAAATGGTAGAGACATCATTTTATCCATTTGAAAGTTACTGCTTATTAATTTCAGTAATCTGAGAATTATATCATGAGAGAAACAGAAATATCTACTTGTCCTTCTTTGTATGATAAAACCTCAGCATTTTAATAACATAAATGCTTAATTGAAATTAAGCACTTCTTGTGAAAGCTGTGCAATTCCAATTTTTCAAGCATACAGTTCTGACTTTTTTACAGCAAGTGCTTCTTTTAATATTCCTGGAAAAGACAAACTAATAATTTTTTTTCTCTCAGATCTTTAGAAATTTTGTATAATGCTACTGAAGTCAAAACAGTGAAAAATTATGGTGAGGCCAGAATGAGAGCATAAAGGTCAGATATAAGTCAGCAAATAACAAAACTAGTATGAGGGTTGTGTGATCTTTTACACTTGCCTTAGGGTATTTTTTTCCTCATCTCATTGTCTTCCTCAAAAAGATGAGTTTGTACAAAAATTACAGGTGTGGGCATGCAACAAACACCGAAGTTATTGTTAAAAGTGTAAAGAAACAAGCAGGCTGGCAAACAAACAAACAAACAATTCTGTGTCCAGTGTTGTGTTTAAACTTATTTTAAAAAGATTCTGAACCCTTACAAAGACTCTGAACTGGTTTGCCTTTCTTCTGCACAGTGAAATTGTATTAGAGGCAGACTGCAGTAGAAAATGCAGCCTTTTCATCAAAAGCCGGAACATTGTCAGCCACAGACAGAAAATTTTCTTTAACATTTGATAATGGGCTTCTGGCAAAATTGTGTCTTCTCCTCCTGATTGTCTTTGCAAATCATTCACCTCAAAAGTAGCAATGTGCATTATATCCAGATTTTGACCAGATTCTACGGATTAATAATGTAGTTTTAAGTTTGTTGTGTTCTGTTTCCTGTCTGTAGCTCAGTGACTGAAAATTAAATTATACTGTCATGGGTTGCTTTGGAAGTTTGATTCTTCATTGTGACCAGAGTCTGTTGCATCATATGCACGTGGTTTTACTTAATCTGTGAAATAATGTCCTTGTAAGACTTTTTAAATTTTCAAAGAGTGGGAACATTAACCTCCACCCTATATTTTCATTTATAACTGTTAAATCTGTTCCAAGAGAAATGCTTTGTCAAAGGACTATTACCAGTGCTGGTAATAACTGAATAAAATGTCAGTCTTTTCCAAATAAGATATTGTGCCCAAATGCTGAGCACTGAAAGAAAAAATTAAAGGAACATATCTGGGGGAGACATGATTCTTCCCATTTTTTTCTGTAAAGTATGATAAGTATAGAATACTCCCCTCTAGACAACGTTTCCTTATTGTGTACTTGCAGTAACTGTGCCTTTCTTCCCACCTCAAGTTTGTTAGTATGTTTCATCTAAGGAAAATATCTTACCAATAACAAGTATTTTGATGTAAATGAAACCTGGATTTCTGGCCTTTTTTTGGGCAGAGGTTAAGCAAAAGCCTGAGGAAGGAGTTCTTGCACTGAGCTGATAAAAGCACTATTGAAGCCAGTAGTATCTTCTTATGAAGACCTTACAAGCTATGACAACTTAAAGGAATATTGCAATATGCTTTATATGATAGCAAATTACATCTTGCTTTATAGTACCAAATTTCATGATGCATATTCTGGTTCTAGCACAATCTCTCTCCATATCTGCTTGTCTGTCTGTCTCTCTGTCTCAAAATAAGATATGCTCTGCATCTCAGACAGAATGTGCTATATCACCACAGTTATTTCAGTTATTTCTCTAAAGTCAAAACCATGACCTCAGATATCTCTTCAACGTGGTATGTAAAAGTGGGTCTATCCGTAAAAAATTGAAACCTTCTTGAATCATAAAGTAAATATAGACATTATGGTTAGGTATTCCAGTTTTCCTTAATAAATTAGAATTTATGAGAGAAATGGAACCAATTCTTTAATTAAAAAAGAAAGGTATTTTTGTTTCCGCCAAATCTTCAGTCTTCAGAAATTGTAAAAACCTAGCTGAATTAGGGTACTTTTTTCTTTTTTTCTGCATGTACTCTTCATTTATGTAATTCCTACTTCAGTATTCATGAAATTTCATTCCAAGTTGGTTGGTAAGAAAAGGAAAGGTCTACATGAAGGAATTTTCTTGGTACTATGCCACAGAAAAATATGGCTTAGAATCAAACCACCTGCAGAAGCAGCTGGTTACACAGACATAAATTTTGTTCAAGAAATTTTGGTTCCCATTACCTGGGGGGATATATTGTAGTGAAAGTAGCAGATATTTAACTATTTACCAGATACTTCTCAGGCCATAAAAGAAAAAAAAATATTTTCCTGCCCTGAGAGACAAAGTCTTAAGAAATATACAGAGTGACATAAATGTGTACAGTGACATTTTTAAAATATATAGTTAGTTTTTAAAATAAATATTTTTAAAATATATAGAAGTATACAGATGCTGGACAAAGCAAAACCATATCCATAATGCTTCTCTTTCACAATTAGTATCCGTTTTGGAGGTTTTGTCACCTAAAGGGTTCATGTTGTATTTGAAGAAGGGGTTTAGTATTAGAATTTTTTTTTCTCAGATATTTTATCAAGTGTCTCTGAGCCATAAAAGCTTAAGTCATATTATAAAGATGTGCTGGTGTGATATAGAATTTAGGCACCTCCATGTGGGAATTAAATACCAAGTCCTCAAGATGCTTGTGAAACCCCCACTAAGTTACTGTCTATAACCTTAGATGCCTAAGTTCTTTTTTTTACTTCTGGTTCTATAAACTTCTCCACTTGAAATCACAGTTATAGTTTCAGGTCACATAGGTATCAATATTTTGTCCTAAATCTCAAGAACTAGAACTGAGTCTCATCTAATATTTTTTAGAGTTTGAAACTTCCTTTCAAAATAAAGACTCAGAAGATTTCAGTTTTTCCTCAGTGGGCCGTAATCCGAATTTGACCTGAGCATGGAAGATAAAATCACTATTAAGTGTCTAGAATGTCTTTCACCTTGTTACTTTTTTTAGTATAGTGTATGAGAGATTTCTCTGCTTGTTGGAAGCCTCATCTGAACCACCCTAAGGCTCAAGAACATTGGATTTTCCTATGCGTTTCTTTGTCAAATTCTTATGCTATGCCTCTGAACTTGTGTATTACTTCTGACCCTGATGTATTATTATGATACTTTAGCCAACAAGCTTTATTCCAGCAAAAAGGAAACCAGCATTAAATTGTTTTGAGCACGGATGTCACTTCACCAGCCAGTCATGCAAATGAGATATTTTTAAAGCAAAAATATTTTTTTGAAATAGAAAGTCTTCTGAAAGGTCACTGATATTTATATTTTAAGTGCAAACTCAGAGCAATATTAAAGTGTTTGGAGTTCTTAGAAATCTTTGAATGGTTTTACTGTTCCTGCAGTGCATGACAAAAATGCTGACAGGGAAGCCTCAGGCCACCTGCTAGGCATAGCAGCATTCACTGTGTGCCATACTAAAGGCTGAATGGCAAGGTTGACACTGAGTTTCTCAATAAAATAGATCTTTCACATCCTGCAAGAAATGAAACCCTAGTGTTTCAGGACAAGCATCTATAACCACCTAAGAGAGCACTGCAATATTCATATTTTTTTAATGGAATTTCAGTCTTCTATCTCCTTCAGCCCTCAGGTGGGAATAAGGGGAGTCAGAAGAACTGAGGAGTGAAATCCAAGAATTCGAGCAGCATTGAGATATTTGGGTTTTTTACTCCACGTTTATAGTCATGCTACATACCACAGACATGACACTTTGACATTATCTAAACTCTGCATTTGAATGAAGTAGCAGCTGCTTGCTGGATTACAAGATTTCTATTATGAAGAGCTGTTGCTTCACTGCAGAAAAATATCTTCAAATACGCTTTTATTTTATTTTAAATTGTATAAAAACAATGAAACTCACAAGACTGATCCTGTACTTTGATGTCTCAGCCTGACCTCCAGGTCATTATTCTTTCCCTTGCAAAAAGAGTTGTTTTCATGAAGCCTGGAGACTGCTTTAAGAGTCAACCTTCCTATTGAAGTTATTAGTGAGTAACTAAGAATCTAGCCAGAATTTCACTAAGTAATATTTGTAGATCCATGAAGTAATGCTGATGTAATCACTGATGTAATGTCAGACACTAAATGAAATTATTAATATTTCCTTTGAAAACTATGACTACTACTACTTCAAAGCCATCTAAATGAAAAGGAAATTGTACATGAGAAACAACTGCTTATTAACCTTAATGCATGTGGAAGATCATACAGCAATGATGTGATTCTAGAGGAGGAAGCGAGTTACAGGAAAGAAACTCTGAATCTTTAAATCTTTTTCCAGGGAAGATTTTTAGCTGAATACTAACTGATTTCTTCTGTCGCCTTGCAATTTAACAGATTGACAGAAAAGTATGGATCATTTTGCTATTTTATATCTTCATTTTTGATTTAACCTAATCCATTTCTGGTGTCTCTGCACATCAAATCTGAAATAAAATTTGTAGCTGGGAAAGAAGATGATACTCCACATGGTGGTGTCTGACAGACAACTAAAAAGCAAAACTGTCATGAGGGATAGACAGCATTTGTACAAACGGGGTCCACCTTTGTTGAAACAGGAATTTTTAGCATTACTTGTCAACAGCATCCTTACCTTCAGGAGATAGCCTGAAGATTAAGCATGTAAATTCTCATGAAAGAAAAAAATTTTCAGTAGATAAAAGACAAAAAATTATGAAAAATGTTCTGTTTCCTTTAATGTATTCTAAATCAAACGCTATATAGTGTGATATGTTTTAGGTTAATTAGTTTAATCCATATTTAATTAAGCTGATGTTTCCATGCCAACAAATGGTTTTTAAATTGTGGAAATCTTGGTGATGTAGATTGAAAGTAAAAAATTAATTGCCTAAAACATTTTGTTGTAATTCCTTTAACTAAAATGTGAAGTGCTTCCACTTTTGTAGCTCAAGTTCAGCTAATGGCCACTGTTCCAGTTCCGTGACGGAATTGTTAGTTCAACTGTGCTCATACATCAAGGTTCATTCTACCACAGTAAAAACTTTTCTATAATTCTGTCTATAAATAAGCATATGATGGAAATGAGATATTCACTAACAACAGGTGTTGCATATAGGTTGATAACACGTCAGACCAGTTTTTGCTATTCAGCTATATTACGCAGAAATTATCTAATAAATTAGCCTTGAATGTTGCATAAACAGTATGTTGCAACAGAATGTCACAAGTGCAGCATAGCTGTAGTGAGATGGAGAAGGCGACCTTGGTGGAAAATAAAGGAATCCTAATTAGATCATAGGGGGTTTCTTACATTCAGACTAATTGAGTTGTAAAACATGGTATGTGAACAGTACAAACACTATGTAACTAGCATGGTCGATATGGATTAGACTTAAGAGTCTAAAAGCAGCTTGTCAGTTCAAATAGAGGATCCCTATGAACGGGGAAAAATACTTCCAAGCAAGTGGAGACAGCAGTACTGCTTGCTGACAAAGCAACTCTCAGTCCTGATGAAAAGCAAGATCCTTCCCTTCCCTTCCCTTCCCTTCCCTTCTCTNTTCTTTTTCTTTTTTCCTTTTCTTTTCCTTTTCCTTTTTCTTTTTCTTTTTTTTTCCTTTTTCTTTTCCTTTTTCTTGTATTTGTATTCTGTATCTATAGTTATTATTGTTCCTGCTAAAAATTAATTCTGATATTTTTTACCTGGCCCCTAAGCACAATGAAAACCCTGTTATGATAGTTTCTCGTGGAAACTATAACAGAAGTTTCAGATAATACCATTGACATTAAGCAGTTATTAAAGGAAATATATGAAATCATAGAATCATAGAATGGTTTGAGCTGGAAGGGACCTTAAAGATCATCCAGTTCCAACCTCCATGCCACAGGCAGGAACACCGTCCACTAGATCAGGTTGCTCGAAATACCATCCAACCTGACCTTGAATACTTCTAGGGAGGGGGCATCCAAAGCTTTTCTGAGCAATATGTTTCAGTGTCTCACCACTCTCAGAGAAGAATTTCATCCTAATGTCTCATCTAAATTTACCCTCTTTCAGTTTAAAGCCATTACCTCTTCTGCTATCACTACATGCCTTTGTAAAGTCCCTCTGCACCTTTCTTGTAGTAACCCTTGACAGAGCTGGAGCCAGAGGATCCATTCTGCCAAGCCTGTGTCTCAGATCTCTAGACTCTTTCATCCCCATACTTTTCTCTCTCTAATCCCTTAAATCTTGAAGTGCATCCCAGGATGGCAGAGTTCAGCAGCATGGGGAAGACACCACGAGTAGGTCAAATCCTCTTCAAGAATTTGGGAACAATAGGTAAAATTTCTCTAAAGCTGATGATTGTACAGAATGCAGACTTTTTACTTCTTGGATCACTGGTCTAATCTCTGAGATGATGTAAAAAGACTGGCACAACCACCAACAGAATTAAAAGAAAAAGAGAGTGTCTTCTCATTTTACAAAAAGGGAAAGAAAATGTTGCACATCTAACCTGAGAAGAGGATCTCAGGATGTAATACAAATCTGAAAATAACTTCTTCTTACAGCTCAGAATTAAATTTATAGACCCTGAAATGTATAGGGTTTCAGGTCCATTCTGATTTCTCATTTTGTATTTACCAGTTCAAGATGGAATCTGTTGTAAATCCCTAATGTGCTGCTTAAAACTTGTATGTAATATATTTAATATTTACCCTTCAGCATGCACCATATTCTGCATTCCAAATGTCTAACACCATCATGTCAACACTTTTGTGAATCTACTTCTTGAATCTAAAATTTCTTAATACCAGTACAGTCAATACATCTAAATCTGGCCTTCTGAGTACAGAATGAGCACAACTGAAAGTAAAAACTTTTCTATTTTCTGAATTACTTTATTAAATCTTCTTAAATTATGTATCACATTAAACCTCTAAGTTATAGAGACTCACACCAGTTTTGTCTTTCATTATTTTTTCTTTTTTGGTCAAATTTTTTGAGCACTTCTCTTGATGCCTCTGTAATGTTCTGTTCTGGTTGCTTCAGTTAAGATCATTACCATGTTTAGGGTCCAGTTTCTCCAATAAATCTTATAGAAATGAGTACGACAGTGAATGTGCCTCCTTTGCCACAATTTAAAAGATACAGCAAAAATTATGCAAGATAACTAGAACTCAGTTGTTTAAGAATACAAAATATCGGTTTAGGCTTTGTGTGTCATAAATTGTATCCATCTTTCACTAGGTTCTTCCCATCAAACTACATTTTCCCAAGAGGATATAAAAATAGGCTCTTCAAAACCAAATTAAAGAACTAAGGAATTCAAAATACTGACCCTTTCTATCAAATAAACTTGAACTGCAAAATGGTGAAAGGCTCCGAGAATGTTCTGGTGGAGGACAACTAATCCCTATTGTTGTCGTGGCAACCGGAATGAATGCAAACTCATTTTTATACTAGAAATGGAAAACATTACTGTCAGCTAATAAAACTAATTAGTTTTAATTAATAATATCTATTGAAAAGTTTTACATTTCCAAGTGTAAGTACTAACTATTAGGCTTACACAAATTTAGAATCAGAAGAAATAATAAATATTATTTATTTGCATTTATGAAAAGAATTGAACTTTTAAGCAGCTAATTTTTCATTAGAAAAGAGAAAAAATTACTGAGCTACCATTATTGCTAGTTTAGAAAAAAATCACATTAAAAGCAGAAGGTCAGAACTTGAAGTAGTACTGTAGAAAGCTGATATTAAAATAATAATTTGTGTGTTTCGTTGTGTGTGGGATATAGCAAAATTTATTAGAACTAGTAGAAAAAACATAGCTTGTTGACCACATGAGATTAAGTGAAAAAACTGTAAAGACGAGTAGCATATTAGGTGATTTCTAAAGTAATACTTGCAGTTCTAAACAATAAGCATTTCCAGCTGCGCTATATAGCAGAGAAATGCTAGGCGAAGATGTGTTTCAGTGGAAATTTTACAGGAAAACAATATTCATACGTTTTTGTGAGAAGAAACTCAGAATATCTTTCTTGCAGGAAAAGTGATTTGCAGTCAGACATCTTTTCTTCCGTTTACATGATGAAAATTGATAATGGCAAAACTGGTTAGCCTGAACTAAACAATTCTTAAACAGTTTTATGTTCTCTGCTAAACAATGTACATGGCATCTTTCTACAGCTAATTCACGAACATAGCCTATGATAACCTAGTTGGAAGGCAGGTACTGCAAAGCTGTCACACCTGAAGTCTTTCGGAGATACTGATTTTTGAGAAAATGATTATGTAAACTGCTAAAGCAGAAATTTTGCAGAGAATTCCAGCCCTGTAGGGATTAATTACTCAAAACAAGGGTCAATAATTTCCTTTTGATTATTTGGTGGTACTAGTAAATCTTGTATTTTCAAGCTAGCAAATTCCGTATTGCTAGAGCCTGCACTTTGTAAGCAATGGGTGAAAGAATATCTGTACATATAAATATGTTTGAACAGACCCATAAGTTTTTTGAGGGTGGAATAAAGTGTATTCTAAACTCTCAGTGGTCCTAAGTCATATACTATCTTCTTTTTCCTGCTGTACAAAGACACATGAAAAATCAAAATTTAAATTCTGTTTTTGCAGCAGGAATGGTTTCATAGGCTTAGAGCCTCTAGGTTTTTTCTCCAAGAGATTTTCAGTCACTCAGAACACAAAAAGCAATACATGCTTATCTCTTGAAATCTAGACAACAGTGCAATAGTCTGCCTTAACTCTTGGCCCATCTAAACCTGTCAGACATCTTTCTTTTACGGGATAATGAATTTTCACTAAAAATGAAGAAATTCAGACTATACTGACATAGAGTTAAGGGGATTTGGTCCAGTGTCTTCAAATCATGGCATCACTGACACATGTAGAAACATCTCCCCTGTTTCCACGTGGGCACAGTTAAGTGACTGAGGTACCAGATGAAATAAGTTCCAATACTTGCTCTCAGCTGCTTTGGTGTTGTAATTGAGGCAATAAGCAATTAACTCTAATTATTCCCATGAAGATCAGCAAGCGTGACCTTGATCTGATATGGCTAGGGAATTAGTGGGGTGTATCAGAATGTACAATCATTGAGAAGTGGCTTTCCACAGTAAATCTACTCTTTAACATGGGAATTTTATTAGAAGTGTATGATGGTTGGTAATGAGACCTATGAGCTTGTGAGAAATAACAGCTCTTCCAGGCGTCTTCTGAGTGCACTGAATTATCAACTGGGGTTTTAATCAGACTTAGATTTGCAAAAGCTATTTCTGTATAGATGTTAGCTTTAGGTGTTTTGAAAATGAAATTGGAGAGGGAAGATTAATGTAAGGACTTCATTAAGTGACATTAAGTTTGCTAATTCATCCTGCTATTTCTGCTTAGGAATGCAAGATTAGGATTTATTTGTATCTGAAAGAAGCAGAATTTTAAAAATAGCATAAAATCCATTACAATGATGAAGAAAAATGATAATAGTCTAGAACGATGTTTTAATTAATACTGGGCTAACCCCGGGCGACTGGAAATGTCAACTGCAATTGGCCATGTCAAATCACAATGTGTACAGTCTAGTGACCAAAAAGATGATGATTTGAGGAAAGCAGAAAAGAGGAACTGTAAAGCACCGCACCTAATACTAATGCACATGAAACTTAAAAAGGAATGGAAACAGCAGTTATACTGGACTGAGACAGCCACAGATGCTGGCACTAAGAACTAGCTTCTGGCAGTGCCAGACTAGTTTAATCCAGGGTTTACTAGAAAATATGATTGTGAAAGTAATGCATATTTTTCAATGTCTAATTTTAACTGCCCCGTCTTGGCTCCTCTTTGTCTGTTTTTTTATGCATACAATGAAAATACATATTAAATTTTTTCCCTTCTCTCCCTTTTTGGAGAAGATTGGTGTCTGAAATTCAACTGCAGCAAGTTCATTTTCTGCAAGCAATATTATCATGCATCCTATTGTTTAGCAGAAAAAATGCTATTTCAAGTTCTCTGCAGGTTTAAGAGACATTTTATTTATGCTGTAATATTACTATTTTCGCCAGCTTCAGAGGAAAATATAAGGAAAACACCTGCTGAAAGCCAAAATGTTATCTTATAAATAGAACATTTATCTACTTCATCTTTTGAATACCATTTATTTTCTGAAAATGGAATGTGCACCAAATAAATAATATTTCATAAGACTGATAGCTAATAGACTGTTTTCCTTAAATTTTAAGTTCTTCTCAAATACAAGGTTCTATTGTGTCTCTCTAGGATTGACAAAGTTCTCTCTTATATTAAATAGCTTTGAAGATGTTTTTGTTCTGGTCAGAAATGTTATTCTGACTTCAAGAGTGCATCAGCTGCTAAGTAAGAAGTAACTAAAACCAAAACCCAAAGCCAGTGACAAGAAAATGTAAATTACTGTTTTCAGGCACTGCTTGGAGCATTGACTGAAATGTAATTATAAATCTCCTGGAATAATACTAGAAAGACTACTAAGTAAAAGTTTCATAGGTGGGTACAGAAATGCAATACAGTCTTGTGCAATTTGCTGTGGACTACTTCTGAGTAGCCCTTCAATCAACATGACAACATATGGTCAGAATGTCTCAGCCCAAATTAAGAGGGAGATGAAAGTTTTCCACTTAAACAGAGAGGCAGACAGACAGACATGTCAAATGTCTTGGACTTTATGAGTCACCCAAAGAATTATCTTCAGATTGAAAATTGTGTTTAGTTGTTTTGTTATCTATTCAGCATATTCTACTGTTAATTATGGCAGGATCTGAAAATCTTCCTGTGAAATACTGAACCAGATGGCTAATATCATCCACCTCTTCCTTGTTTTTTCATCTTAGCTTCCAAAGCACTATACATAGTAGGTTAATTTGGTTTTTAGGGTGTTTTAACTACTACTAGTAGTCCAATAAGTATGCTAGAGAGGGGCAGATCAGAGGCAAGCTCCTTGTCCTTGGAATAAAAAATAGTGATATTGGTACTGGTGTTTAGTTTCCAGTCTTTCTTTTACTGTCTTTTTCCAGAGTTTTGTCCCAGGAGGGTTTAGTAAATTTTCTGATGTATTTTGATGTGTAAACTAGACATTTTACTGACACCTAAATCTTTTTGTCCTGAGTTCATCTATAGTGTTCAGTCACGTGAAGAAAAAGCTTCTTGCTTTCCTTTTGTATTTGTGTTTAGTAAGTATTTTGTGCACATATTTAATTTACTGGAGTTAGTCACAACGGTTTTCCCCAACTTTAGTTGCTGTTACGTTGAATACAATTAGTGGTTAACTAAGTAGCTTTTTAGTATTAAATGGCAGTTTACTGAATGTTGTTTTCAAAACTTAAAATTATTCATTCAATTGGAACAAGAGTTAAAGTAGTGCAAATTAATGACTAGTTTTCTGCCCCCTGTCAGTCTTGTCCTGCAGAGGTCAGATATGCATCCCTTGTCTCTCTCACATGGACATTGACAAACACGCATTGTTACTGCACTCCATGGGCACTGCTGCAGTGTAAATACACTTTTCCACTCCACAGCCTAGAGATATGGACATGTACTTTCACTGTTCCTCCTAAAATTCATCTTTGGACAAACACATAGTGATGCTTGCTGGATCACAAAATATGTGTGTAGAAGCAAGTAGGAGGATATGGGTGGAGCTGGGCCCATCTGACGTGTAAACCAAGAAATTATGCGACCAGAACCAAGCACTCTGTACTCTAGGAAGATTACAAATTTTTCTCTACCACAAGGCAAGAAAAATTTAAAAAATCATCTTGGCTTTTCAAACTGGCGTCTGGAACGAACCTGCAGTCCAATGACTGAATAAACTCAACTGTCATGCAGTTGCAAGGTAGGTGACTGAAATGACAATTATCTTGGGCAGTTTCTGAGAACCTAGACTTCTCAGTATTGTAGGCTTCAAGCTCCAATCTAATTACCTATTTTTCCTATATGATTTTAATGATGATTTTGTCTGTGCCTTAGGCTCACCACCCCTATATAGGCACAATGGGAAACAACTTTTATGCCAGCAGCAAGTATGTTCTCATTCATTACTTACCCTCTGTAACTTCAAGTCAGTTTAAAATCAATGTTTTAATTTTTTTTCTCATTTTAGTTCAAATTGCTTTTCCATGCTGCATTAAGTGACCAGTTTTTATATCACAAAACATTTGAGTTTGAATTGTAGATATTGTATGAACATACTTAAATGACAGCTTCTTCATGTTATGGTGATATTTTACACCACGTAGAGTGTGTTTAAATTAATTAGATTTAGAGGAAGTGCAAATCAGGTAACAATAGATAATCGCTTTATTCCTGTAGTAGTTATTGCTTCAGGCAGATGGGATTATTTAATAACTCTCTGATGAAATGCAGTGACAGAGGATCTTAATGGTGTACCTGCCAGAATGTCTAAGAAAACTGAAGGTGTAAGTGATGAAACTTGAAAGAAATACTGTTCCAGCATACTCATAACAAAGGTACATTTTCTGTGATTTTTATACTTTATATTATTTCCTTAATTAAAGAAAAAAAACCTAAGTAAAAAGCTCTGGTCTGAAGACTAAGAAGTTATTATTCATGATTATTTGCAGCTCATTTTGACTCAGCTCAGGACAGTTGTCAAGCACTATCTTTTCAAACCATCTGAGTGTGGCAGTCAGCTGCCTAAACACACGTAACCAGTGCAGCTTCAGAGGTTTCAGATCCTTTAGTCCTTCACCTGTTACCTGACTAAGGTATGGTTATCCTGTAGGTCTTGTGTCATATCTACTGACTTCATTTCAGACACCCTAGAACACCTCATGTAGTCTACATTTACACAATTGAATTCTATACTCAATGTCCCCCAGTTGAAAACTACACTCTTGCTGAAAACAGGCCACAGCATAACAGTGTAAGTTCTCCCAAAATATTGCATTTTTTTTTTGATGTTGCGCTGGGGAACAAAGATGTATGGTCAAGGCACAGCCCAGGGACAATGAGTAAGCTGTTTGAAATCAGAAGAAAAAATAGAACTTATTTGCCGCCTAGAGAAACAGTGGGAATTGGACAAGTTCTAACATCAGCTAAAGCCTTTGTATTCCATAAAAGTATCACTAACAAGCTATCACATGGGTGGTGGAATATGTTCACCCTCAGGAGAAATTCATAAGGATAACATTCCATGCCCTGATGAAACTTGCAGAAAATAAAAGAAGGAGCACCTGGTGTAAAGAGAAAGAAAACAAAATGTGTGAGAAAATTGAGATATGCCTTATTTTGTACTGCTGTTGTAGATATTATACTACTTTCTTGAGTAGTACTCAAAAGTAGTACTCAAGAAAGTACTACTTTCTGAATATATTTCTAGAGTGTACTATGATCAGAACCAAGGAAGATATGGTAACTGACTTCCCACTAATTGTGTACTCAGAAAAATCAGAACTTGGATATTTAATACCTTTAGAATGACGTTAGTCAGATTTATACAATATTTCCATAGAATTTAATAAATAAGGTATTATCTGCAGCTGGGAAAGCAGTGTTGGTTTTGAGTTTTTAGGGGTTTTGAATGAAAAAAATAGGAAAGATGGTTTGGTCAAAATAACATGGAAATGATGATACTTTTGATTGAATATAAATGAAAAACAGTCAACAGGAGTACAACTGTAGCCTGGAAATATTCAAATATTGTGTCAGACCTTAGCTAAAATTTTCTAGCTTACTCTCAGTTGTTGTGGTATGATGATGTGGCCCTGAAACAACAGTCTGCATGCTCAGGTAGGACAAAGTCTTAGAAATTTTCCTGGAAAAGGGAAAGAAACTGGCAGCTGTGTTAACTTTACAAATTCCTCTACGTATGTGCATGAGACTACCTCTATTGCAGAAAATATATAGATCATCTGTGGTGTAAAGGTGGGTTTGGTTGCTTTCCACTTTTGATTATATCTTTGTTATGGATTGTTATGAAATGTTCCTGAACATTTAATGTAATAAAACGAGGCCAAGATATCATCTGCTGATTTCTAATTCTAAAGTACTCTGGTATGAGCTAAGATGGCATTGAAGCAAGGACTTAGCATCTTTTTAGCACATCTGGAATAGGAAACCAGAAGGTGATAATAACTTTGAAAACAACCACTAACTGGTTTTAAATATAGGGAAAGCCAAAGGAATTGGCCTTGAGTTATAAAACTAGCAATATCATTGGTGACTTAGTCTAATTATCTAATTGTAAAGAAATATACTGTTAAGACCATAACCTTTGGGGGCGGGGGGAAAAGGGCTCTGGGCATGGGCATGGGCAACAGGTAGGGGCCAGAATACCATCGAGGACTCAAAATATTGGTCAGTAAGTGCTGTTTACCTGGTCTATGCTGGCTATCTAAACTGGGCTGGGGAGACATGATCCTTGTCAGGTTGTGAGTGCCATAGAATAGAAATCTTATACTAGAACATTTATAATAGACACTTCTATTCACCTGCTAAACCCATGCTGCTTAGTAAATAAATTTCAGGTTATGTCACTGAGTAATGCAGTTCTTTCTTTTCTGTAAAGCCACTCTAAATCCCCCCTGTGTCATGTATACACAGCTGTCACAGCTGTCTCCTCTTCATGCTTGTCTAATTTACATGTCACAGCACCTGAGCTAACTCAGCTGTGTCTCTATTAGGACTTTACAAGTATATCACATTAGTCACAAAACCAAAATACTTACAAATAACTATAATCTTGACTGCAACTCAGATTTTCTTAGTGACAGATTTCAGTACAGTACTTTGCAGAATAGCGACTGTTGTATCACTGTGAGGGGGTGAATGAAAGTGGTATGAACCGTTTCATTACTTCATCAGCAGCAGAGGATGCAAATAATCTTTTAGAAGGCATTGAAAAAAAACCCTGTAAATGCTAGAAACAGATTAATATATATCAATTCATAGCTAAAATATACTCAAAAATATGTAGCTTATTAAAAAAAGGCAAAAGATAGTATGTGGAAAATTTATATTGTTTATATAAACCAAAGTTTGAGGATTTATTGACTGAAAAAAACCTTTTTGAGATCACAGTAGGTTTTTTCAGGCCTAAGAAAAATTGTCAGCAGAGATTTTAGGATAACTGTAAGTTTTTTTCAGAAATTCTTGATCCTGGAGCTCCGCTGTTTTCCCAGCAGTGCCTTCTGAATTTGGAAAACCTAGCCTAATCTGTGCTTTCAGTTTTGTCACTGTCTTCTACCACAGTAGGTTATTTGGGATTTCAATGAGGAAAACATTTACTGGCTTGATTTTACACATACGCTTCCACACACCAAGTATATACTTCTGTTTTTGCTTAAGTTTTTCTGCTTCAAAATAAACTAAGTAAATACGCAAAGCTGAATGTTTTTGGGTTTTGTTTGCATTTTCTGTATCATTCTATCCAAGGATGCAGCAAGTTGTCCTGTAATGTAGTGTTGCCAGCAAGATTTATAATATGGAATTACAAAAATTTGCCCATATATAGATAAAGATGCTCATGTTTTTAGAAGCTGGCCTAATAGATTAAAATGCAAAGTCTATTTGTTTAACTCTCATAACCGTTAGTAAAGACCAAATTATTTGCCTATTGAATTAGTATGATAACCATAGTCATGCGAGCAGTGTCTGATGTGTTCAGATTGAGCTTGCATTTCATTCTAGTGGCAATGTTTAGATTGATGAACAATGCAAATGAATCATTCTTGGTCCTTGGCACTAGGGTATATTTGTAATGTAATGAGATAATGAAGAGACTCTGACTTTAAATTAAAAAAAAAATAAAAGTGAGAATCTTGGGGATACGAACAGTTGAAAACAGAGAAGAACAATTAGCTTTTCCATTTCCCTCTGCTCTTTTGCCCTCTCTTCCTCAATCCCTTTCCATTATAGCCTATTTAAGAATTACGGTTCATGTATTTTTGCAATAATAAGAGTATTTGAATCAGAAACAAAATGTATCACATGCAGGACATTCATTTTGAGCATGCTATATACAAAGGTGGAATTGAAGAGACATTCATTTCAGTTTTCAGTGTTTTGAAACTTTTCATTTTAGATTTCAAAAGCTGCAATTACATGATGATATTTGATGTATTCCAAAAGTGGTATTTCATACATAGCACATATGATATTTATTGAAAATGCTAGAAAAAAACCCATTCTAACTATCATAATTTAAATATCATCTTCTTCATGCTCTCTTCAGGATACTTTAAAACAGGTCTAGAAGGGTCTATTAAATTGCATTTAAGCCCAGTACACTTTACAGGTGTCCAGTATAATGAACACTTTAAATGGCTATGCTCTAAGGTTAATTTGTTCTGTAAAATTGCCCAGACCCCCCTAGAGTATTCATTAGTAGAATAAAACAGAGACCTAATCCAGATAGATGCTAAAGGATTATCATTATTGCTGTAAGGATGACTTTGAAAAAAATTCTAATTGGAATTGCCACATGGGGACTGAACAAACGCAGCAGATTATGATAAATACAGGGTTTCAGACCTCTCTAACTAAATTCTGAGACTGGGGTAAAATAAAGTGATCAAACTTATCTGAAAACAGATAGCTACCTCAATTTACTCCAGAATTTCTTAGAGTGGCATGAAAGATAAAATTATACTCAACTGCATATAATTACACCAAATGTCGGTACAATACAATTAGAGCTAAACAACCATTGCAACATTCATTTTGCTTTTAACAGCATATTCATTGCAAATAGTCTTTTGTCTCATTAGTACAGGACTGACAGATTTAAACCTGTAGTTATACAGATTCATCCATAATAATATCAAACAAGATATTTTCCTTTCTCTCTGCAATATATAAAAAGGAGAAATTTTCTTCTGGGCCATTCAGATCTATAACTGGTAAAATTCCTGTGTCATGAATCCACAGTTTATATGCTGTTAAAACAGATTGTGAATTAAATAGCCATTGTACAGGTCCATCAAATACAAGTTTTCATTTCTTGGTTGTTATACGTTTTATTGTTAGCAAAACAAAATAAAAAAGTTTTCCACTCAACAGTGAGGTTCAGCAGCAGAACACAGCCTTCAGGGATAGGGAATCCACAGCTTCTCTGGGCAACCGGTTCCAGTGCCTCACCACCCTCACAGAAAACACCTAAATCTAAGCCTACCCTCTTTCAGTTTAAAGCCATTACTCCATATCCTGCTGCTACTTGCCTTAGTCAAAAACCTTCCCCAGCTTTCTCGTAGGCCCCCTTTAGGTACTGAAAGGCTGCTATAAGGTCTCACCAGAGCCTTCTTCAGGCTGAACAACCCCAACTTTCTCAGCCTGTCTTCATAGGAGGGGTGCTTTATCCCTCTGATCAACTTTGTGGCACTCCTCTGGACTTACTTCAGTACGTCCATCTCCTTCCTGTGCTCAGGACCACAGAGCTGGATGTAGTTACTCCAGTGAGGTCTCAGTAGAGCAGAGGGGCAGAATACCCTCCCTTGCCCTCTTGCCCACACTGCTTCTGATGCAGCCCAGGATGTGTTTGGCTTTCTGGGCTGTGAGTGCACATGGCCAGGTTGTGTCCAGCCTCTCACGCACCACTGACCCTAAGTCCTTCTCAACAGTGCTCCTCTTTATCTCTTCATCCCACAGCCTGTGTTGATACCAGAGGCTGTCCTGACTCAGGTGCAGTATCTTGTACTTGGTCTTGTTAAACCTCATGAGATTCACATGGGCCCAATTCTTGAGCTTGTCCAGATTCCTCTGGATGGCATCCCCTCATTCAGGTGTGTCAACTGCACCCTCAGCTTGGAGTTGTCTGCAAACTTGATGAGGGTGCTCTCAATCCCTTTGTCTATTTTAAGTAACTGTGTTTGTATCTGCAGCCACTTTTGCCAAATTTTCTGAGTAAATAGAGCTGAAATTTTAGTTCACTTTTAAAGAACTTTAAGACAGCCCTGGTTAAGTATTTTTGAGGTTGTTTGGAGGGATTTTTTATTAACAGAAGAAATATTTCCTACTGAACCAGGATTTTCCAGTCTAGGATTTAAATTTGAATCCCTTTATACCTACAAATATTATCCAAAATATCAATGGAAGAATAATATCAGAAAGCTACCATATTAATTATCTAGAATTTAAAGATAAATAGAGAGCCTAAAATTTGAGGAAAAAAAAGAATAGAAAGTCCATTTTAAAATTATTTTTGCAAAACATATTGAGGCAGAGTAGTGAAAATATTTTTAAGTATATATTTTCATCAGTCTTAAAGCAAATACCATATCTCCATTCTTTCATTATGCTGTTTACTTAGAATTGCTAAAGGTTATAACTGAGCAAAGCCTGAATAAAAAAATGCCATATAACTCAGAAAGACCAAAATTACGTGATTTTGCTGATCTGATTTACTTCTATAAATAAGTCTTCAGATTCAATTATTTCAAAATATTCCTATGACTTATTCTGCTGGTGATAGTCACCTGTACCGTGACACTGTAATGGAAAGATCATAAAAGATGATATGATCTATTCAGGAGTTTCTCCTCACAGGCATTTCCTAATGATGTCCTAAGGTTTTATTGCCTATACTATAGGTCAGCGGCAGCAGACAGCACAGAGACCACAACCTCTTCTACCACAGGCTCCTCTAATGTGTATTTATAAAAAATAGCCCTAGTAAACATTTTTAATCAAAGATGAAATATTTAGGACTCAGGTATATACTTCTTTCTCCTTTTTACTCTAATACATTCTTAAATACAGAGCAATGCATCATGAGCAATGTTTTTGTCATAAGGTATATTGATTAGGAGAGCTACTGCGATTCTAATTTATCCATGTGTGTCAGAAGACTATTTGAAATGGCTCTATTATACCTGTGTGTTCAACTGTGCATAAAGAAAATGTTATGGTACATTACAAACAAGTTTGAGATGTTCTGTATCATCTATTCTTACATCAAAACCAAGTGATGAACTAAACTCCCGCATATCTGAGCAACTTTGTCTAGTGAAAAGTGCCAGGGAGGTTAGAACTATGTGATCCTTAAGGTCCCTTCCAACTCAAGGCATTGTGTGATTCTATGATATTCTCTAAAAGAAAAGTTTCGTGGAGAGTAGTTTTGTCCATTTTTTCCAACTATATCAATTGCTTAAATAAAGAAAAATCCCTCCAGTCCATTCTTATTCCCATTATCTCTTTAACTACTCTTATATGCATGACTGTCCCTGCTAATTTCTCTAAATCTATTTTTTTAGTGTATGTAATTACCCACATATGAAGAATGTGGAGGCCTCACAAACATCCTGTCTTCTGCTGTCAATTCTGGAACAGAAATATTTGATTTTCCTCTCATTCACAATGCTGTTCCACTGTGGCTTCTCACACCTGGTGGGTTTTCTGTTTTCTTGGCAGTTGTTTCACCCAGAGAGACATAAAACTGCTAGAAAACAACTCCAGTAGTGTCATCTACTCTCTTTGTAATTTTGTGTGATGCTGATACAGGTTTATGTGCATTCTGTTTGAGACTGGCCATCTCTATTCACATTTTGCTGTGTATCTAATCCAAGAAACCTTAAGAATAGAAAGGACCATACTCTTTCTTCAAAGGAAAGTCTATCAGACTGCTGAATATTTCTGTCCCAAGTCCAGTTCTATATTTTTTGTTGAATGACAATAAAATATGTTCCTATATTTTATACTTTATTTCAGAATGAACTACACATACTGTGCACTATGTATATTATCTTAGAATATGTGCAGTTAGCAATGCCCATTCCTGAGAGCTTGGGATGTTACATCTGGTGGTGATAAATATCTAGGTAATAAAAAAAAATTTAAAATGTTAAAGAAAATTAGATTTTAAAATACTTACAATCTATATATTTATAACATCACATACTGGTGGATTAAACAGAGTATGTATCTGGCAAGTCCCCATTAGGGAACAAAGGAAAAAGCACTTCAAGAGTTCTTGATTAAGCAGGAATTTGTTCAGCTTAGCTGGAAGCATTTCAAATTATTTTCGATGATATTTAACTGATTAATTGAAATGAACCTAAATGTACTAGCAAAAAATAGAAGCTGAACAACACAGTTACTGGAATACAGAAAAAAATATATAATTTGATTTCATCACTTGTTTAAATGAGTTCAGTTTGCTGGTGATTCGGATTAATTCTTTACGTATAGTCATGCAAATATTTCTGTTGTAAAAAGTTTCCAATGAAAGAACAACACGACATAGCGGAACTAAGAACAGTGAAATGGATTTTGCACGCTGATACAAAGAGTGACAGACAGAGGAGAGAAAAATGAAGGACTTCTGATTAAAACAAAAAGTAGACCTCTGCAATTTTGCAATTTATTTTCTTTCCTGGAAGAACATTCTTAAGGCCCTATGTATAACACATTTTAATCCTCTGCTTATAGTGCTGTTACCCATCATGGAAGATCCATCTCAATTTGTTGTTATAATGTCTCTAGCTTCTCTGCTGTTAAGTGCTATTGATATCTCTTTTTACTTGTTTGCAATTTTATCCATGCTGCATTCCTGCAGCAGAAACATGTTCTGGAAAATTGCTAGCTCCTGCTTTATCACA
Source organism: Rhagologus leucostigma (assembly GCA_013397725.1). Lineage (NCBI taxonomy): Eukaryota > Metazoa > Chordata > Aves > Passeriformes > Rhagologus > Rhagologus leucostigma. Next base: position 364,890 of record VZTD01004521.1, read on the forward strand.
CAATCAGATTCGAACTAGTGTCTATCCTTCTACTTCCTCTGTTCATGAATCACCATAGAAATACATAAAATACATCTTTTCAGTTCCTCTATGCCATGGTTTAACCCCAGCCAGCAGCCAAGCCCCATGCCACTGCTCTCTCACTCCCTCACCAATGAGATTAGGGGGAAAATCAAAAGGGTAAAAGATAAAGAACTTGTGGGTTGAGATAAAGGCAGTTTAATAGAGAAAACAAAAGCCACACACACACAAGCAAAGCAAAACAAGGAATTAATTCGTTGCTTCCCATGGGGAGTCTGGTGTTCAACCATCCCCAGAAGAGCAGGGCTCCATCACAGGTAATGGTGACTTGGGAAGACAAAGAAGAAATGTCCTTTGCTTTCTCCTTNCACAGCCACATCCCAGCCACTGTGACGAAAATTAACTCTACCCCAGCTGAAACCAGCATACCATATCTTTTAAAATCTTTTTTCTGTAACATCCGTCAACTGTCACACTTACTGTCTTCTGTCATCTCTTATACTCTGAGCTATAATTGAGTTAGATGCTTACATAAATGTACTAAACAGTGCTTTTATTTAATTTGGGTTCAGCATGAAAGATATGATATTTTATGTCTAAGTTTTTTTTTCTGAGCAATTTCTAATAGCAACTAAAATTTTCTCCCAAGAGAGGCTTTAAAATTACCTCTTGTTTAAGTCCATATTTGAATTACTAGACATTTAAGTGTCATGGTCTTAAGATTAGTTATTTTGTACTCACAAACACTACGATCAAAGAAAACACAGGGAGAAGAACAGCAAGCTGTTGGAAATACAGGAAGAAATATATCTTAATAAATCATAAGTATAATTTTGCCATTCCGCATCTTTATAAAATATTTTTCAGTTCAGTTCTGTACTTCTTGCTGGTTTTATGTGTCTATGAAGGACTGCTTTGTACAATAGACTTCCAATAAAGTTCAGAATGAGAGGATAGTATAATCAAAACATCTGAAGACACTAGTCATCTTTATACTGCCTAACAGAAAATTTATAATTTTAGCTTTATTTATTTGCAGAGTAAATTGTTTTACTTGTTGCCATTAAATCTAAAAACGTGCTGACAGATCAAGAAAACTCTCTTACATATCCCTGTACAAATTCATTGTAGCGGCAAAGATCTCTAATAAACAGAACATTCTTCATCCATTCTTCATAACAGTACTTCAATAAGACAGGTATTTTTTTTTCTTTTCAGTTCTCTCTCTTTGACTGTGATACCGTACAATGAATTGTTGCATGCTAATGGCCATGCCTAACAGTATCATCATATTAATTTTGGATAGAAAGCATATGTACAGCAGGGCATCCATGGGGTAATTGCAGTTATACCTGCTGCACCATCTGCCTTAAAAGCGGACTTTTTGCTTGGCACATTACATTACGTTGTTAAAAAACCATTTGCGCCAGCTATCTACTACAGAATGAAGTTCAAATCATTGGTTTTGACATAGACAGCACTAAGTGATCTGAATTTCAACTGAAACATTTTCCTTTCTACTAGTATTTGCTGACAGTGGATATCAGTCATGGGCTTCTTTCTATTTTGCTTGAAGATTTCTTTTCTGGGTAATTCTGTGTACTCAGTCTGGGAGTTCTTTCAAGGAAACTGCCAATCTATCCAGTTTTAGTTGTTTAAAAGGGAAAACTTTTAAGATTAAAACATTTCTGGAAACACCTGCTCTAAGAAAAATGTCTTCAAGACTGAATGCAGCCCAAACGTGATTTAGAAGAGGGCAGTCTTCTCTCTGTACTGCGTGGCAAAACCAGAACTGGGTGGACTGAAGGACTGCTGAAATAGAGAGGCAGTATGGCTGTTGAGCAGCGACAGACACACTCACTTCCATTCCTCAAAAAGTACAAGCACGATAGTAAGGAAATGGGAGAGGTACTAAAGGTGAACCTAAAGACCTCTTAATTCTCTTCTCCCATGAGTGTATCCAGATTACAATAATTTAATCTGTTAAATCTGCACATTCAATATGAAACCTCTGAGCTATCAGTCTTAATAAATGAATATTTATTCACAGACACTGTGCATAAAAAGGAAATATACAATCACATATGTGATGTGGTGGACAGACAGATGAACAGGAGAAAAATACCTCATTGAGTACCTATGAACAGAAGTGTAACTTTTGGAATTTAGCATAAATTGCAAAGAGGTCACTGCAAGCCACGTTGTACACTTCAAAGCAGTTGGAAAGGAATGAACGAAGAGATGTGAAGACAAAAAAATATTAAACAATACTTCAAGCTTTCCAAGATGCCAAGGACCTGAATTTTCAGGTATATGAGCGGAAGCAGGAAAGTAAGTACCTTGACAACAGAATTTTTCTCAGGGTGCTCTTTCTGGGAAGTTATTCTGCAATGGTATACCGAATTTACCCAATTATTCCTGGTCATTCCTGCACTAATTTTTTTCTACTTCCTCTCCAGATGCCTAACATTTACTAAGTGTTGCCGAGGTTTTACAAAACAAAATTATAATCACCTGATAGAATAGTGCCCATAGCACAAGGAACAATTTAAAATCAACATAGGTCACTCAAGTCCTACCAAAGTACTATGGTGAGACATAAAATTAGTCAACATTCAATATAGTCCGAAATGTCTAATATGAAACTTATTTGCAAAATCCCTTGTTGTTTTCATAATATTTATTCATATGAGGATTATCAGTGCAACATAGCTATTCTTAAAACAGTTCACAAAAAAATGGCTAATATTTTCAGATGCTGATTACTCTGTTTCTACTTGACATTAAACAAAAAAACCCCAACCAAATCCCAGGCCCCTGAAAATGTTTGACTGGCAATCACTTGTTATAATTTGAAGGCTATTGCAGTAATATCCAACATGATTGGGAGGGTCCTTGAAAGGTTAAGCTGAAACCTGCTCAATACAAAACTTAGCGCTAATTTTCAAAATGCACAGTTAATAATTAATTTTATATTTTCCTCCATCCTCTTTCTTACACATTAGAAATTTTGTTTCAGATGAATACATTCAGCCAATTTTTAAGCATTATTTTATAGGGTAAATGGGAAATCAGAGGTGGAGTTCTCACAGTTTATCTCTGCAATGGCCTACATCTCAGTTTATTGTTCTCAATCTAAGTCTCAGTTTAGTAATATTTGGTATTTGTTGCAAATACATAGTGCAGTTTGCAGTCTGTTACACCATTGGGTAATTTGCCATAAAGAAACAAGAATGTACAATTAATGATTTAGGATGTATTTCAACATGAAAAAAATGCAGGAAATATTCTCAACATTTCTCATTGAAACGGAAAGATAATTGCTGTTCCCTGATTTTTCTTCAGTCTCTTGCTTTCTGCTGCATATGCTATCTGTTAAGCATATGTAAAACCAAATTAAAGGAAAGGGAGAAAGTTTGAAGAGTTTTTCCAGCTTCATCTGAAAGAAGAATATTATCTATTTACAACAACTAAGACAACATAATCTGGAACTGGTGAAAATAATGTACTTAATAAAAGTCTTCAGAAGTTTACCCTCTCAGTCAAAGGTCTGATAAATGTCACCACTTTTTCTCTGTCAGTAAGGACTGATTTCCTCTTCTCTTTTGAATAGTATTTCTAGTCGTATTCTCACCAATTCCAGTGACACGCTCAAGTCTCAGCTCACCAAGTTTAGGAAAAAGTCTTCATTTTTGAAAGGAGGATAGAATTTTTTAGTTCTCATTTATAATACAATAAGAAGCACTTTCAAAACAATGATCTTAATGTCAATCTGATGTTCTTAACACAGTTCCAACATTAAATTGGAAGTGCCATTTATCTTTTAAAGTACCTATTTTTTTAAATACCTAAGGTTTATTTACAAAACAAGATAGTCTTATTTTATTCTAGCATGACCTAATCAACATTCCCGAACTTATGCCTTTTCTGCACCTCCTCTTTATGTCACTCTCTGAAACAACGTGTGTTATTCTTTAAAACAACTATTTTCCAAGAATCTAATTTTTCTCATGCAAGAAATACCAGAGGGAGATAAATGTTAAGCAATTTGGGGGGCATGGTTAGTTGAAGACAAAAGCAAGTAGAGGTTGTCTTTTTTTTTTACAGTCCAAAAATAAAATGTGTTGAATTGGAAAAGGTGATAAATCAGTTTCATTCTCCAAATTGTAGGAAATATCAAAAGAAATAATGAGTAGACTGATTTGAGTTTTAGGGTACTTTAAGTTCCCGTTGTGGTTTAAGCTCAGCTGCCAATTTAGCAGTATGCATCTGCTTGCTCACTTACCTAGCACCCGGGGCAGGGTGGGGGGGAGCAGGAGGAGGAGGAGGAGACGTCGGAGGAGGAGGAGGAGAATGTGGAGGAGAATGTGGAGAAGGAGGCAGCGGAGGAGGTGGAGGTGGCAGAGGAGGTGGCGGAGGAGGCGGAGGCGGAGGAAGAAGAGGAGGAAGAAGAGGAAGAGGAAGACAAAACCCAAGAAAAACAAGTGATGCACAATACAGTTGCTCACCACTTGCTGACCAATGCCAAATCCATCCCCGAACCACAATTATCCCACCTTAGGGGTAACTCCCCCAGTTTATATGCTGAATGGTGGCTGTAAACTCTTTTACACAAATGAAGTATCTCAGTGGGTGACTCTCTCGTATTCATTCAGTGGCAATATTTCTGACTCTTTCTGCCCTTACAGAATTTTAGTTCAGCTAACTAAACTTGCATTGAATATAATGTTTTCTGTAAGTTAGGTGCAAATCACAACTCAAAGTACAATCATTTTACAGGTTGAAATTTCTTGGAGATGAAATAGTTTACAATGACACTTAAAATATCAGAACAAATAAGAAGTTGTCTTGGAGTGACTCTATCATGTGTATCCCCTATCATGCTCTATGCCCAAAAAGTAATATTGTGCCTTTCCTGTGCCTTTAAACTGAGCTTGAAGAAAAACCAGACAAACTTTCCAAAGCAGCTTCTCAAGGAAACAGAGATTACACTCCTCAGTTTTTTGTCTGACTGCAGAAGGCACGAACAGAGCACCCTGCTTGCTTTTTCTTCAGCCAGCTGGTTTTTTTTCCCTCTTGGCGTGAGACGGAGAGCTGAATTTTGTTTCCTGGGACTTTGGGTTTGTTTTTCCCTTCTTCTCTTCTGAACTGTTTCAACAACATCAGAACACATCAGGAGAATTTTCTCCCTGAGGCCCGGGGCTGGGCCCACGCCCTCACCGACCAGCTCCGAGGAGGAGAGAGACCACACCTACAGAAGGACTCTGAAATCTTCCCAGGTTTCTCTCTATAGTGAGGGTTTTAATTCATTATTTAGCATCATTATCCTTTTCCTGTGTGTTTGTTAAAATAAATAGTTTTTATCTCTTTCACTTTCCTTCGAGGAAAAATTTCCTTTTTTTCCCGAACCCTGTGGGGGGAAGGGTGGTTGCAACCTAGTTTTCTCTCAGGGGCTATATTACTAGATTTTGGCCAAACCGGCACAGAAGTTAAACCAAAAAAAATTTTTTAACATCTTCTGGTTTCTCAAAATCTCAGATAATAAATGCTTTTAATGGGAAATTTCATTACAAATTTTTTCTACTCATCTAGATTAATTCATGGGATATAATAACTTATCATTCACCTCTTGTTCTTATGTAACTTCTAATGAAAACTTGGTTTATTTTTCTTCTTTTGTGCTATTCTTCTCAATACTGTACCTGATATTTAAGAACGAAAGCTATACAAAGAAACAATTATAAAGTATATAAATATAGACATTAACACAATATGATTGCAAAGATATATATACTTAAATATTAAATTATACACAGCATTTTTTGTAAAACTAGCCTGATGTACTCTATTATTTATATTATTATATGAATAGTAATTGTATCCATACTCCACTGAAGCAAATGAAATGCCAGTTAGAGATATGTGTGACTACATACATCAGTATTTAGTTTGATCCAGGAAATTGCTATCCCAATTTTGGACTATCATTTTTCTAATCTTAGGTGATTTGCTATGTCTTCATCTCTTTTTTTTTCTGTACTGCATTCAGCTACAAGTGAAATACATTATAATAAGTTATTATTTTTTATTTATGTATGTTTGAAAAGTCTTTATTTTTAAAAAAATTATGAAGATTTATTTCTAGTTCATAATGTAGGTAACAGATGATTAGTAAAAACTTCAATTTATTGTTCCGCTCCATTCTTATTATGGAATTTGAACATCAGAATAACAAATGATAGTTTGAATGATAACACAGTACCAATGCTAATTTTATAGTATCAGTAACCCTTTTATATTTACTCAAGTATTTTATAGCTTTCCACATACATATAAGCAAAAAGAAAAATTAATTCCATTTTGTAACTAAAAAATTATCTGAACCAGGAACACACTAAAATATCCCCCAACTTCTAAGTAGGGCTAAAAATTACAACAGGTTCACTTCTCAGAGTTTGAAATATTTAAGACAAATATGATCTGGAGAGATTTTATTATTCAGGGAACCTAAATGAAAATAATTAAACTCTTCCAATATTTCTTAGCAAGAGCTTTAATGAGACTCAATCTCTACTTTCATAGCAGCATCAATTGCACACACTGATTTATGGAAAAAATATTAGAGAAGTAATGAGATCTTCTGCTAGTGGAAAAGGCTGTTTTAATTCATGCACTGGTACAATTAGAGGCCAAATAAAATACACACTTTATAATCAGTCAGTTATTTCAGTAAAAATTCTTTTGTACATTGTTTGCAAAAATAGCATTGAAGCAAATTAATGTATTAAATAAAAGAGTTCTGTGAAAAACTGCTGGATGCAAATATAGACACTAGATAGAAAATTATCTGTTAGTTGCCTAAAACTATGGAAATAAGAGCTAGAAGTAAAGCTGAGTGGAGAATGATCTACATTTGGTTGAAAAATTGTTTCTTTTTCAACATTTCCTGATTAAGTGCATTGGGCATTTAAGAGAGGGTACTTTGGAGCGTATGTACAAAATTTGTGGATGACACTAAGCTAGCCGTGTCACTTCATATACCAAGGCAAGAAGCAGGGCAGGATCAAATTGCACAATGATCTTGACAAACTAAAAGGCTGGTTTAAAATTAAAACAAAAAAATAGTAATAGTACTAAAAAGAGCAATATTTCAAGAGAAATAAAATGAAAAGTATGAGTTGGAGAAAAACAGGCCTGCAAATGACCATGAGCCACCTACGGAATAGCAGCTCATACAGTTCGTGCCGCTGGCACATCCTTCCTTCTTGGTAAAGTGGCTTGGAAAACAGTAGATGATACAATGGGAATGCAAATCTACACATTGCATTTGTATACTACAGCCAAAGCATTCTGTTCTTATGCTGTTTGCCAAAAGTGAATGTGCTAAAAAAGAAGCCATAAATTACTACAACACAAGGATACACTAACAAGGGGTTATCAGGGGACTTTATAAATAATGGAGGAATCAGCTAAGAAAATTCAAAAAGAAACCAAACAGAAGCAGAAAAATGTTTAGCAGTGTCAAGAGAGAGGATGAAAAACAAAGCAGTGTTAAGAACATGTTTTGGTGCTGTCAGAGTCTCTTGGGGTCATCATGGACTCTGCTCAGGTTCAGCCATCTGACAGCCAGCACCCCCAGGTCCTTTTCCACCGATCAGCTTTCCAACCACTCTGCCTATACAGATGCCTGGAGTTTTTGTGACCAAAGTGCAGGATTGGCACTTTGCTGTACTGAAGATCATGCACTTGGCCTTAGCCCACTGACCTAGTCTAATAGGTTGAATCTGAGTTGATTGATGAGCTTTTGAGCCAATCGCGCTTTTGCAATTTTGCATATAAAAGCCAGTGCAAGCCCGAGAGATTTCTCTTTTTGTTTCTTACCTTGAGGACCGAGGGGTGGCTGAAGGCAGCGGGCCCCGGGCCCAGGTCTGAGCCAGGCCCCGCCCTTGACACCTCATCATGGCGGCGGTGTGGGGCCGGCCCTCTCCTCCCAGGGGAGAGCTGTTCCCGCTCTGCAGGCAGCGTGTGACCGAGGCCATGTGGCCAAGATGATCTGAAGCCACCGAGATCCCACACGGGACCAGAGGGGCTGGCAGGACACCTTTGCA
>VZTD01004524.1:1037-100120 GCA_013397725.1 Rhagologus leucostigma
TCTCTCCAACACTATCTCCAGAAGCTCCAACGCCAAGGCATCGCATGGGGAACATGTAGGAATTACCTTTTTAGGAGCCATAGGATCAAAGCCTAGCTGAGCCAGGGGAAGGGGTTTACCTGACTAAGACTTACGAGCCTTCAGCATCCCCGTACGGGCCACCAGATGTTGTACTCAGACACGAAAGGACCACACAGACCCAGCTCAGTCAGGTAGAGGCCGAGACCCTGAAAGAGGTCCCGTTGTTTATTTTACATCATATAAATCTGCTTCTGGGAATGACCATGGATTGGAGGATGAAGTTACCCCCTCTCCAGCCACACTGGTCAAAGGAAAACACCATCAAACTTTCTCCGCCTCAGGAGAAAGAATGACAAAAGAGAACGTTAGGTAAACATAACTTATGTTTACAGAAAGTGCACGAGAACTTAACTGTATTTACAGAAAGTGTGTGAGAACTCCATCACAGAAATGAAAACATCAAAAGACTGCAAAACTCAGGGTGACAAGATTTCATTTGGGCGTTTAAGGGAAAAAAAATGTGTGACCTCCCTGAAATTTGGTGCCCGCAAGTAATTGATGTGTCCTCTCAGAAAGTGTTCTCCCTCAAGCCAATTACTCATTAAAGTGTAGCCCTTTCTGAGAAGCATTTTGCCCCCCTTGTCTGTAACTCTGTGTGTAGCTGCCTTTGTGATTTGAAGTGTGTCCTCTCAGGAAGCATTTGAGGCACTTTGGAGGATTTTTATGGTGTGGCCCTTCGTGGAAAGTATAACGCCCCATTTCTGCAGCTAATTGGCTTGGTGCCATAAGGGTTTTTCTCCTGAGGAGTGCTTTTTGGGGCGCGTGGAAGTGTTACGGTGTGACCCTCCTCGGGAAGCTGTTTTGCCCCTTCTCTCGTAATGTGTACTTTTAAGCAAACCTTTCACGTGCTTTTGAGGGGTGCTTAGTTCCAGCGTTTAGTGATTATAAGGTGTGACCCTCCCTGAAAGTTGTCTGCCCAAGAACAACAAGGAAACAGTAGCCATGAATGTTGCTCCCGTGATGGGGGTGCATGGCGGAGAGCCATCCTCCCCCTTGCTTGATTTCCTAGAGAGCTTTAGAGCCAGACTCTCTGTGCCTGGGTTAGAGTGGGCTAGGGACTACTGGCACAGTGTACAAAGTGTTATAGACTGGGTCTCGGCTCTGCAGGCAAGAGAAAGATCTAAGCCTGGGAAGGGGAAATGAGCCGTTTGTGCTGTGTTAGGTGCGGCACTAGCTGCCGCTACACAAGAGAAGACTGCCTGGTGTTGCCGGGAGACAACAGAGATCAAGTCCCCGCAAATCTGTATTGCGGATTTGCAGAGAAGGTTGGAGGAGGAGAAAACGCTTAATGACAACATGTGGCACGTTTTAGGGGACATGCTAGCACAGGGTGCCGCCGCGCCGCCAGGAGGAGCCAGCGTGCCAGTCCCTGCCGTGGCTGCACCGATCCCAGCAGCCATGCTGATCCCGGTGGCCACGCCGATGCCAGCAGCCACACTGATCCCGGCGGCTGCGCCGATCCTGGCACCCACACTCGCTGATGACATCATGGCCAGTGCCGCCGCTCCCTCAGAACCCAGAAGAGAGCCCGTGGCAGCGCTCAGCCAACGCTGCCGTCTGCGTTCGCCCCTAAATAAAAACTGAATACACCTAAGAAAATGACCAAGACCAGGCCCCCCTTGTAACAGCTAAAGAGGTGTTTTTTACAGCTACGCACCTGGCTGGAACGAAAAGAGAATTCTTCTGATGCCCTGGCAAAACTGAAACTGATTCTGTCTTTCATGTTTCCTTATGTGGGGGAGATCAAATACCGCTAAGTGAAAAGGAGGCAGAAGGTTACTGGGGTCCAGGTGTTCTCACCGCCAGAGACCGCCGGGTGCCGCGGTCTTTGACTTAGAGGGCTGCATATTGGGCTGGTGGTCTAGATCCCTTGGAGAGAGATGATCCCCTTGCCATAGAAGGGACTCCTGACCAGTTACTGGAGACTGTCCATAAGGAAGCCTGTCTGCAAATGATGTATGATCAGGAACTAGTCCCCTTCCAGGAATCACCCATGATGCTCTCAGTAGATGCTGAGAGAATGACTCCTCTAATTTGAGGGCTTCCCAACTCTTTAAAACTGATTGGAATTCAATTGCAGGGAAAGTTACAGGCTTTGGCCGCCTTAAAGAGTCATTGCTGCTCTGAGTGGTACCACCTCCTCCCCTGCAGGGAATACCGTGGCCCAGGAAGGCAAGGTGTGGACCTGGGGAGACATTGCCTGGGAATTAATCAATTTTGGGCAAAAATATGGTCCTGTAAAAACAACAGTAAGCCAACCAGAGACTTGTTGGTGAGACATACTTGGCACAATGCCAGACTGTCATCCAGGATTCTCCCCTGCTCCAATCTAGGTGGAAGAGAGTGCCTACTGACAAGACAGGATATATGGGCGCAGGGTTGGCGGAAGAGAATCCCAAAAAGGGTGATAGATGGTCTCTCCACAGACACATTGGAAAAGGTGGTGACTGTATGGCCGGACAACATGTCCAACTGGCCAAGCATGGGGAAATTTAATGAGAGCCATAGCACACCCGCTTTAATCGAACCAGGTGGGGAAGGAGGTGTGCTAGTGAAACTAAAGCGGGTAAACTAAAAGCCTCATGTCCTTTTGGTAGGTGGGAGAACGGAGGCTGGTTTAGAAAATGTAGAGTCCAGTAAAGAATCTCGGGGTGGACTGGGGAATTCCATTATTTGAAATACAGTACCCCCTGAGGAGACCGCTTCGGTGGTGCAATGTGTTTTTTAAGGTATACTGTTGGTCTGGCAGAAGAAGTTTGATTTGTACTCACATGCTGATTTGATCCTTCATAATTTTATTGGCTTGAGAAATTTAATAAGATCAGGAGAGGATGGTAAAGACATAAAACTCCAAAAACAGTAAGAAAAAAATGGGGACACCTTTGATAGGTGACACTCACCTAAAGTATTTTGTTGTTTAGCAGTTTATGTGAACAGATGTCATTTGTTAAATAGTGAAATATCACCATGAGTGTGCACTGGGCTTTGTGGCATGTTAGAGGGCTGTTGATATGTAACATGAATTGACGTGTGAGATTGGACTGTACTAATTGAACTGACTACATAATTAAGCAGAGCAAAAGTGAGTTGTTTGCATTACCTGTATTTGGAATCTGCAAATATGCTGTGGGTATTTTGGATGGATAATTTTCAAAGCTATGTACTATTTGTAGACTGCCAATTCTAACTACTCACCTTTCAGGGCTTGCATTATATAATATGGATCTGTAAATTGCTTAGTCCTGTTATTATATGTAAGAAATCCAAGTTGTTTAGACCCCTTTTTATTCTCTCTCTCCCCCCTCTTTTCTCCTCTGTATCGTTACCACCAAACAACCAGACTGGAGCTATGGGGTGGTGTGAGAGCAGCCAATTCAGTTTTGATTTGCCTCAACTATGGTTGTCAGAGGCATCTGGGGAAGGAATTGCACATGTGCCATGTGCAGGAGGCAACTAGAAGAAGCCTTGTNGCAGAGCAAAAGTGAGTTGTTTGCATTACCTGTATTTGGAATCTGCAAATATGCTGTGGGTATTTTGGATGGATAATTTTCAAAGCTATGTACTATTTGTAGACTGCCAATTCTAACTACTCACCTTTCAGGGCTTGCATTATATAATATGGATCTGTAAATTGCTTAGTCCTGTTATTATATGTAAGAAATCCAAGTTGTTTAGACCCCTTTTTATTCTCTCTCTCCCCCCTCTTTTCTCCTCTGTATCGTTACCACCAAACAACCAGTCTGGAGCTATGGGGTGGTGTGAGAGCAGCCAATTCAGTTTTGATTTGCCTCAACTATGGTTGTCAGAGGCATCTGGGGAAGGAATTGCACATGTGCCATGTGCAGGAGGCAACTAGAAGAAGCCTTGTCTCTGGGAGGACTTTGCCTGGCAACCAGTTCATGTCTCACACGGGACAGGCAGTCAGCAGGGGAACACCAAAGACACTGTACCCTCCGGAGACACTCTCCAATCAGACGGGGAAAGGTCTCTACCAGTGAACTGCAGTGGGACACTGGACTGGGCCAATGGTCTCCTGCCAGCGGGCAGTCTTTGGGAGGGGCCAGGAGGCATAAAAAGTAACTGCACCCCAAATTCCTTGGGACTTTGGGGTCTTATGTTCTTGGGGGGCTTTTTGAACTTGCTTTTTGAGTGTGGGCTTTTGGCTTGGGGCTTTTTTGAGAATGTGCTTTTGCTTTTGAGGCTTGGTGGTTCGAGGGGCTTTTTGCAACTTGCTTTTTGAGGCGGGGCTTTTAAAGTTTTATGCTTTTTGCCCTGGCTCCAGCCTGCCTTTTGGCTCTCCTGCCCTCGTTGGCTCTTGCTTGCCCTCATGCCTGTCCTGCCTCCCTGTNCGCCCCATTCCTTTCCCATTTTCCTTCCTCTTGCTCTGTTTCTTCTAGCCCTCTTTAGCAGGGTAACTCATTTTCCTTTTTGTTTTTTTCGTTACCAATAAATGGTTCACAGATACAATGTTTGTCTTGGTTGACTTTATTTCATTCCTGAAATTAATTCCATCTAATTCTAAAAGAACTCCTCACAGTTTCCCACAGTGGAACGCAACAGACTCCAATAAACTTTTGAATTTAAGATTAACATGTTAGATTTTTATTTTTTTTTGGCACAGGAAAGGATGCATTCATTGTGTTTTGGTATTTTCACATCAGTATTTTATGTCAAACACCCTTTCATCGTATAAACCTGATACCAAGTATGGATTAGAAGGAATATAGATAGGTTATAGTTAGATATTTTATGAAAGCATATTGAAAGGAAAATTGCTGCAGACAGGAAACAGACAGCACTTGGTCCAGTAACTGCAAGTCACCTATACTTAAATCTAAAATCACTGGTACAATTCAAGTCCAGGTAATTTCACTAAATTTCAAAAAACCCTGTTATCAGAAAAGCAAAATAAACTTCTGGCACTCAATTAATTCTGTCGCCCTCAATCTAAGGCATCAAAGCAGAGACCAGAGGCCGGCACAGCAGCAAGGAGCTTCTGTCCAATTGTTCACCACATCCAAGTGACTCAATGCTACACTGAGCAGGACCAAGAGAGATCCTGAAAATCTTTATACGCTGGTTTTGTATGGAAAAGCAAAATAATCAAATTCTGTTGAATTTTGTCCTGCTAAGGTTTATATGCTGGAAATGTTATTATACTCTAGAAAATAAAGTTCTGTCATATGAGAGTCATTTCACATACTTTAAGTGAGAAACTGATAAACAGCTAAATTAAAATTATATGCACTAAGTATATTAATACCCACATTACCACTAATTTCATCACCACACACTTTTGCACTCATGTCTCCCGGCACTCAAATAAACACAGAACCAGTGTCTCCTTCAGCCAACCACATTTTCTTTGGAGCTGCAGGAGTGAAGCTGTCCCTGTAACAGGAAGGGCTGCAATGCATCCTGACACAGTAGTGTTGTTACAACCTGTTTAAAGGCAACTGAAACTGTGATGGATCATGTGAGCATGAAAACAGCTGCTGACACTGACACAGGAGACTAGAGACCTATTCCTGAGACCACAAAAGTTTTCTTCAAATTTTGAAATACCTTTCCAGTATTTGTAGACTATTGCTTAGTATGATGAAATCACAGGTTTTTAAACTGCTTCCAGTTGTCAGCTAGAAAACTCTACTTTTTTGATTCAATAAAATAAGTTATTTCATCTTAATTTGGCCTTTTTACACTGTTTAGTTTTTATCTCAACCACTCCTATTTTATTTTGAAGCTCCATAATTGTGAATATAAACAGCTCTAATCTATTTAATGAGTCATCGTGTTATTTTTAAGTTAATTCTGTGTTTTTCCAGTTCTCTATGACATTCTCCTGTAGGCTACAGAACACTGAATATTCTAGCACCAGATAAGTACAGCAGTAATTGAATATTAGTCTACATGCTTGTGGGCAGGGTACTTAGTGGCATGAAAAAATATCTATGAGCAGAAAAACGAAAAATTTTTTATCACTGGGCAAAGCCAGTCAAACAAAGTTAAATTGGTTACTAAAAGGAAAGGATTCTTAGTGCAGTTATTAGAATTTGATTTCATTCACCTTCAGTACCCTACTACTGCGTATATTTTCCAGTTTTCCAAACCAGTGCAATAAGAGAATGGTTCACAGGCAAGTTAGGATGGGCATGGAAAAATTGATCAGATCTCTAAAGCCAACAGTTAGTCCTCAGTCCTGTAGTAGGGTACAGTCAAGGAAACCTGATGCTCAGGTGAAGCCTGTAACAGTTAACAAAGCTCCTCAAGCTTATTTCAAAGTATGATTTTACAAGTACTAATTTCACATTAGATTGAAAATTTGGCACTCTGCTTGAAGATTTAATTCTATATTCAAAAGCATTTAGTAATAAACTAAGTATTACTCTTCCCTTTCAAAACATTGTTGACTAATTAATGTGCACAGTTTGGATTCAGCCAGCAGGGAAATGAACACAGCTAAATGCAATCTTTCAAATTAACAGGCTCTCTCTATAAACTATAAAATTATTCTTTAAACAGAACTACTGTTTTATTACTACTGGGATCTTAGGTTCATTATGTTCTCATAATGCTCTCAAACATATCTATTAATCTGCATAATTACAACAGGCAAGAATTAATTTCAAACAGATGCAATAAGTTGCTTATTCATTCTTGATTTCAGCAACAATTTTCACTACAGATATTTATATATCAAAGAACATTTCCAATGCATAATAAGAAGAATTATGTCTTACTCCTAACGTCACAAGTGTAGTTGCTAACACAAATACCAAATGTAACTTAAAAATCAAGAGAACCAAGTACCTAAGTCCCAAACTCCACAAAACTCAATGTTTCCACTGAATTGAAATAAAAACCTAAGGTTTTTTTCTTTTCATCTATTAGCAAATAAATGAGTCTTAAAATTCTCTAAACTCAAAGGTTCAAGTTTTCATAGATTTCTTCTAATATTTCCTGGTATTTGTTTCCCCCTTTGCACAAACACCAGTGCATCCTTGAAAGGTGAAGTGAAGACTCCTTTACCCTCACAGCAAAAGACACAGTTATAAATTCTGTCATGTATGACAACGAATTCTGCTATACTTACAAAGAACTTTTACAGTCTAGTTCTCAGCTGGGAAAAGATGCCTTTTTTGGGATGGGGGTGTTTTTTTCCCAATCCTGAATTCAGTTTAGCTCAGTCAAACTCAGAAACAGCCACAGGGAAAAGTGAAAAGCTTGGCAACACTCGAGATCCTTCACATGTGAACTACCAAATATTTTGTGTCCAAGCTCTATTGAAACACATTATTCCCCAACTTCCTCCTGAAACCAAGGACAAATACCAGGAGGATGCTACTGCTACAACTTTCTCCTCCCTTTCCTCTCTCCCCACCTTTACTAAAATGCATTTATATAGGTATTACACTAAAATACATATTTACACTTGCACAGGAGTTAAAGCACAACAACACTGATATGTCAGGTGCTGGTACAATACCCTTTTGGTCCATGGAGCTATAAAGTGCTTTGAACATAACATGTAAAGGGGAAGTTGGGGACAAGAGAAGTATTTTCACACTGAGAATATCCAAATGAAACTCAGGTTATTTGTGCCCTAGATCCAAGTTACTTTTGCCAGCTTTGAGAGGGCCGCTTACATGGTCAAATGCTTATGGTCAAGTATTACTACAAACCATCAGTAAACTACAATATTGCAGAAACAGACAATTTGGCTAGAAAGGCAATATAAAGTATCCCCCAGGTGAACTCCAGACAGAGCAAAGGCAGGGAAGCCTCAGAATACTAAGCTTTAGTCCATACACGTATCCCAGTACTCAAAACACCAAACCATTCACTATCTTTAGTGGACAAGAACCAAAATTACATGTTGTAAGTGTGAGGAAAAGAGCAACAGTAAGTTGGAAAACAACCGCACCCTGATAGCTCTTTGGCCTGGACTGTTTCCATCATTCTAAACACTCCAGAAAAATCATTTCTGTCTTTGCATTCTTTCTGCTTTACTTTGTGGGCTGAGAAAAGCCCCTGGCATCTTACATGATGGTTTTTTCCAGCGGGAAACTGAATTAGTTCCTGTTATTGGTGATGTTTTTGTGATGTGAACTGTAGTTGGGAGTTAACCAAGATCTTGTAATGAGAATATTTTTTCAATGTAATCTACTTGCCTAGTTATTATTTCAGCCTGTCAGTTTGCATTGAGGAGAAAATATAAGGAAATAGGATACACTGAAACAATGAACCAAATACTGGGGTGGGGGAAAGAAGTCTGAGCTGAAAAATGAACATGTAATTACTGACTGCAAAGGATCAAGCAGGGATTATTTTTCTCCTCCCTCCCTTTGTATTTTGGTTTGTGATTTAAGAAAAAAAAAATCAAGTAAATATTAGGTGCTGTGTTTGTACAACAGGGATAAGTTAATCATTCAGTTAATCCTTACCATCACCTGAAAATAGTTTAATGATTTGATAAAACAATAACAGAGTTTCTAGAGCATCTTCCATAACACAAACTTCATAAGTAGCTCATAAATATTGAAAAGCCTTACATTTACATAGAAAGCTAGGAAAAGTAAATCAAAAATTCATTTAGTGTCAGTCCAGAGGACCAGAACCAAATTCTTCACCTCCTCCATCAATATTGACATGAAACAGAATTGTTTGTGACTGATCTAAACAGAAAACCCAGGTGTTTCTTTCCACATAATATCAGTATGGGATGGTTGCCCACCCTCATCCCCCAGGCTATTTCTGCAGTCTGTCATTCAACCCCTGTTCTTATGAAATACATAAAATTAGCAAAGTTTAACCACGAATGAAGTTGAAAGCCATGGCTATACATGTCATTTTAATTTTCCTCTTACTGTTTAGTGTACATAACTCATGCTATTTACTAAATTCTGTTCCAAATTTTGAAGGATTTTTGTGTCTTAGATGTTGCCTCTACCTCAGTTTTACAGTTCCTCATATTTGTTTTTCCCCCCTCTAAGTAAAACAGCTATGTATTTATTTAAATACCTATCTGTTTAATACTTATCTATTTAATTAGTCTCATCTCTCTATTTAGCAGCCTTTTTGAATAACACCCTTGGTCATGCTTGGTTTTTTTACTCTAGGGCCACAGAATATAATTTACATTGTTTTCTTGATAATGAATGCAGTTTTTTCATTGAATATATTTAGGACTGTTGTTAATCTGCTACAGAAAATATGGCATGTCAGGGAAACCATGGTTTACAAGTGCTTTAACAATGATTCACTAACAACTTCATGTCTCTTTCTTAGAAAAACAATGAAATATGCATTTTATATACTCGAAACCACTTCTCTCCCTTTCCCTTCTTCCCCAGCCTTTCCAAGGTCACAGATGTAGCTGTAACAAGCTACACAGTACTGGCAAAGGTTTATTCCTAACCTCATATAAAGCAATCAGTGCCAGCTCCCCTAGAAAAATCATTCTGTTCAATGCAAAATGCACTGAGGTCAGAGGGAAGGTGATACTTCCACTAAAATAAATAAATCATTTCTCTTACTGCATTTCTCTTTACAGAAGACAAAAGTCCTATGTTATCCAGCACATTCTTTGAAAGCTTTACCAAGAGGGCTTCCCAGTCGTCAGTCACAGTACAACACAGCTCTCCAGAGACATTACAGAAGCTAAATTGTTTAATAATTTATCAGGTGCTGTTGATATGAGGCACTTCAGCATACTGAGTCTTGTTATTACTTCTCATTATCAAGAAGCTTTTATCTGTTCTCAAACTGGGACAACTGTGCTGCAAAGTCTCCATCCACCATCACTGATACGATGAAGTTAACTAAACACGATCACATCACTCTTGAAGATCATCTTAAATAAGAGCTGAACAAATGCTTGCAATTTAAAAACTGAGCTGCCAAAGATACAAATAGACCAATAGGCAGATGGCTATTTGGTTAGCTTTGCAAGGAATAAGACAACTCCTCTCCTACAGTGAGCTCCGGAAGCTCACTCCTTAAATTAATAAGCTGGCAGGGGACCACAAAATTGCTGGAATATTCTCTTTAAACTTTAGTCTCAGTTGAGGAATCCCCACAGGGAAAACCACAGGGCATCATGCACCAGCATTAAGTACAACGGGTGACACATGCATACAGATTATATTTGCAATAAAAAACAGACATGAATTTCCTATCAGCTCCTTATGATATCCTGAAATCCATCTTCCCTGCAAGCTACAAAATGCCTTTTTAAATGAGATGACAGCAAAATATATGAGAGCCACTCATCTTTCAACTGAGTGTGGGACTGCCCAATTCCAATTTTTATCTGGTTGTATAAAAGGGACTGATCTTTGCTGTATTAATAGGTTACTGTTCATTAGCACTATCATTTTTATAAAAGGAAAATTTGTTCCTCTCTACGTGTAAATTGCCCTAAGGCCTTTGAGGCTTTAATTCATTAGGTATTTATAAGCATAACTTCTTTCTTGAAAGCCTTTTCAGTGTACCAGCCTTTACAAACTAGAAAAAGCATTGAGGTCTATCTCCAGATATTCAGGTTGAAAGCACAAACACATGATAACATTCAGCTTCACCACTAGTGTGTCATCCAGTGCTGCCTCTTAACATGACTCTCTTATCAAGAAGGGATGTGCCTTATTTCTGGTTTAGTTCTAATGAATAAAAATGTAAATGCTTGAATATTCTCAGTTCAGTCAAAAGAGGGAGGATCAAGCACCACCTAATTCATTACAAATCATCTATTTGAGGAATATTACATAAAGGAAGATAAGCTAACAGAAAAGTCCTCACACCTTAAGGTAATTTCTTAATTGGAATTTTTCATCCTGTTTGGTTTTTAGGGTGGGTGTTTTTGGGGTGGGATTTGTTTGGTTGTTTTTTTGTTTGGTGGGGATTTTGTTTAGCTGGTTTGGAATTTTCTTTGGTTGGTTTTTTTGTTTGGTTGTTTTGGGGATTTTGCTTGGTTGATTTTTTGGATGGTTGGGGTTTTTTTGGTTGGTTTGGGGATTTTGCTTGGTTGGTTTTTTGGTTTGTTGTTTTGGGGATTTTGGTTAGCTGGATTTTTGTTTGGTAGGTTTGTTATTTGGTTATTTTAAGGATTTTGTTTGGTTGAATTGGTGCTTGGTTGGATTTTTGCTCGGTTGGTTTTTTGGTTGGTTGTGTTGGGGATTTTTGTTTGGTTTATTTGTTTAGTTGGCTAGGGGATTTTGTTTGGTTTTTTGTTTGGTTGTTTTGGGGATTTGGCTTGCTTGGTTTTTGGTTGGTTCTTTTGGTGATTTTATTTGGTTGTTTTTTGTTTGCTTGGTTTTGCATTTGCTTGGTTTTTTGGTTGGGTGGTTGGGGGATTTTGGTAGGTTTTTTGATGGTTGTTTTGGTGATTTTCTTTGGTTGGGTTTTTAATGGTTGATCTGGGGCTTGTGATTGGTTGGTTATTTGGTGGGTTGTTTTGGGGATTTTATTTGGTTGGTACGTGGTTGTTTGGGGGGATTTTGTTGGGTTGGTTTTTTGTTTGGTTGGTTTAGTGATTTTGCTTGGTTGGGTTTGTGATGGTTGATTTGGGGATTTTGTTTGGTTGTTTTTTTGGTTGGTTTTGGGATTTTCTTCAGTTGGGTTTTTGGTTGGTTATTTGGCAGTTTTTTTCTGTTGGTTTTTTGTTAGCTGATTTGGGGATTTTGTTCAGTTGGTTTGGAGATTGGGGTTGTTTGGTGTTTTTGTTGGTTTTTTGGGGATTATGGTTGGTTGGTTTGGGGATGTGGGTTGGTTGCTTTTTAGTTGGTTTGAAAATTTGGTTTGGTTGGCTGGTTTGGGGATTGTGTTTACTTGGAGTTTTGGTTGGTTTTTTGGGGGATTTTGTTTGGTTAGCTTTTTGGTTGGTTGGGTTGGGGATTTTGGTTTTTTTGGTTAGTTTGGGGATTTTGATTGGTTGGCTTTTTGGGTGGTGGGTTTGGGGATTTTATTGGGTTGTTTGGGGGATGTTGGTTGGTGTTTTGGTTAATGAGTTGGGGGATTTTGTTCAGTTGGTTTTCGGTTTGGTTGCTTTGGGGATTTTTGGTTGGTTGGTTGTTTGATTGATTTTTTGTTTGGTTGTTTCAGGAATTATGGTTTGTTGTTTTTTTGGTTGGTTGTTTGGGGGTTGTGGTTGGTTTGGTTAGTTGGTTTTTGGTTAGTTGATTTGGGGAGGTGGATTGGTTGTTTTTTTTGGTTTGTTGATTTTATTTGATTGGGTGTTTGGTTTCTTGGGGTTATGGGTGGGTGGTTTGGGGTTTATAGTTATTTGGGTTTTCGTTTGGCTGTTTTGAGGATGTTGGTTGGTTTGGGTATTGCGTTTGTTTGTTAAAGATTCAGTACTAGTACCTGTAAATAGTAAAATCAAGTCACATGAAATATGAATTTCTGAATAGGAATATCTAACACATTTACTGCTAAATACTATTCCTATCAAAGTAGCCCAAGCCCAGGCGCCTGCAGCACTGACACAGCACAGGCTGGAAAACCCCTGGCCTGCATGGCAGCATCACTCTATATTTCATGATGATATAACTGACCACTAAGGAGCGTTCAAAGAAGTAAAACCCTGCTTCAACTCTTAGCTTAGAAAACATCTTTCAGAAGTATTTCTAACTGCACTAAGCATTCTGAAAAAAGTTGTCTTCTACGGCATCATTTTTTTTTTCCACAGTGAGCATCAGGGGGATGCAAGACAACAGTACCAACTCTTCACGCACAAAGCTGAAAGCAACTGTTTCGTCTTGAGCTTCTCTTGCAAAATTGCTACTAAACCTCATTGCTCAAATTTAAATTTAAAACTAGTATGATTTATCAGTCTTCACAGTAACCTGATTCTCTAATAAAAAACATGCACATTTTGTGGATATCCAATAGACACACTCAGCTGCAACACTGTTCTGATGCTACAAGTTGATTGAGAAACTCTTTGCCTGGGTTCGTGCTATTCCAGGTCAGCTGCAACCTCCCTACCGTGAGACTAACACCCCACAAAAGCCTTAACAACAGTAAGTAAAGGGGAAGGCAGATGCCCCAAGTTTTCAGTTTCATGCTCCATGTCCAAAATATCCAGCTTCTTATATATTTTGCAACTTTCAGAATGTACCTTTCACTGCAACATATATTCCAGCCCCAAAGAAGTTCAAGCAATTGAATGATCTCCCAAACTGAGGAAGAAAATCAGTGAATAAATTTTCACCATGGTACCTACTAAAAGCAGTATCAATAAAGGTGCATACTGGTTCCTGAATATTCACCATTAACTTGGCAATAATCTTTTAATCTTGAAGCTGTCACAATATATCAATAAGCCTAAAATTAGCATTCTCACACCAAAAAGGGTGGTGACTACATTCTCTACCTGGTTTGTAACTATGACCATGAAAAAGAAGCATTGAAGTTTCTTGTCCTAGCTACACAGATGACAGATGGTTTTCAAGTATTACATATAGAACTTTAAATTTTTATATTAAATATTTCTGTGAGTTTTTTAAGTCAGCTATTAAGAGATCAAATAAATGGCTTATTTCAAGTACAGAATTTCTCAGAACCTCAGTGGTGGCACTTCAACAACAAATGCCGTTCTAGTTATTGCACAAATAACCCAGACACTTGAGATATCCACATCTGCCTTGACCTTCCACTCTATGAATAAGCAGCACACCACTACATTCAGCAAAGCAGAACTTCATGGAGTTATTTCCATGTCTTTAATCTGACTTTTCCTGTGCCCTAGTGTTATATACAAAAGGAGACAAAGATCTAAGCAAACAAACTGCAACACATTAGGCTTATGATCCCATCTTTGGAAGTTAAGATCATCATTAGCAGCTGATGGTTATATAAGAATAATTACACATGGTTTATTTGGTCAGATTAAAACATTTTCAAAATTTTCATATAAATGAAAAATTACAGCACAATTAGATACCAAATCTAAGTAACACTCTTCTATAACAATTTTAATTAAAGAATGAGATATTTAAGAAATGGTTTAATAAAGCAACCCACTAGTTAGAGAAAAAATACTTCTACTGTATGTATTCTCTCCAGCAGCCCGTACTGTCTGCCATTGCCTGCCTTTGCCTAATTAAGACTATGATTTGAATTCTACTTAGTGTAAGAATATACTCAAGAACACACGAAAGAAAATGTTTTCTGACTAATCATTATAATTGGAGAGACTACAAAAACTGAGCTTCATATTTACCTCAACTTGTTCTAAAACATAGATTGCTGATAAGCTGTTTCTTCTAAAAAGCCTAACATTTTCCTTGTGTTCTTAAACACTGCAGACTCTCTAATAATAGATCTTTGCCAGAGTGGACTTGAAAGAAAGAGTTTCTCCCCACCCATGTATAATGGATAGGTTTACCGTGCACAGCAACTCCCAGAGCAGGGCAGGAATCCAGTGGAGGAATCTTAACCCAAGAAGACTGAAGGTGCTTTTATGCCAATCAGAACAGTTAAGGGTTACAAAAATACTACTGGACCCACATGAAACAATACCTGGTTAGTTCTACATACTGTCATTATCAATGCTAACTAAAGAGAAGAGTTTTGCAAAAAAACCCCTTACCTCCAGAACCCCTCAGGAACAAAATATTTCTATTGATAATAATCCTAACTTTTAAGTGAGGAAACTGAAATACAGCACTGCAGTTTGGAAATTACTTAACATGAAGTCTAATGGAAACACGGAAAAGTGTTTACTAGCTGAGACAGAATTTTTTCACTTGGTCAGAGAAGTAAAATCAAGCCCAAAAGCAACAGCCCAAAGTAAAAAAAGACAGAGACCAAATCAATGCTAGTCTGCGTCAGACTAAGCACTTGAATGTCTTGAAAATACTTCACCAGCCTTCTGTTCACCATTTTTGCTCTTTACTACTATCAAGAACATGTAAAAATGAGTTATAGGTAAGTGACAACATTGACTTAAGTGCAACACTTCTCACTCCTTCAAGAACTACAGACCCATCTTTTATCAGCAGTGTCACTAAGCCACAGTGTGACTGGCTTGCAGTCAATCAAAGCAAGTCAACTAGAAAATCCACCTCTGCTTCTGCTAATAGACAGAGAACAACCAATACTGAAGCAGCAATTAAACTACCTTGATTTATCCTCTTCCTTCCTGTGCATAATTGCCCTTGGTTTAGATCTTTCCTACCTTTGCTCCTTCATGGAAATTCAATGCACTGTCTTCCTGAATCCTGAAATTCAATGCATCAAGCCTTCCTGAATCCATTTTCCGTTCCAGAAAATGAATGACCAAGCAAACATTCTTTCTAACAGCTTTCACCTGCCCAACTTAAGCTTTCTAGCTGAGAACTTCATCTTTACTTAACTTGTTCCTTGGCCTAAAAAAATACTGCTGCTATAATAAATGGCAAGACTGCATTTCATTGCGTAAAATGGTTATGGAGCTCTCAACCAATGCTTAAAAAGTAACTGAAAGAAACAAAAACAAAAAAAAAGACTTGAAAATTTGTGCCTCTATTTCCCAGCCTCCTAAATTCCCAGTACAAGTCTTTTGCTTTTCAGTTGTAGCTTCAAGTCATTCAAGATAATATTTATCGAAAAGTATGAGGAAAAGTAAGTACTTTAACACATAGTATGTGACTAAACTTTAAAGACTGTATCTTCTATATGAACAAGAGAGTATTTGATAGCTCTGTGCTTCTGCATTCAAGAAACTATTTCAGGACAGTCAACTTCTGAACATCATCTTATATTTTAAGAACTGAGGTTTTTCACTACACATTAGTGTAACTGCTCAGCCCCTAGGTTTGCTACTAAATAAATACTCCTGCCTAGTAAAATTATTTCATCACTATCAAGCCTCAACTTGTGCTTCTCAGATTGTTACATTTTAGTACATTTCAAGTGTGAGTTTTGAAAACACAAGTCAGTATGGATGTGTTTAAACCACTTGAAAATGTTCAAGAAGTTGCCAAAGTTCACACTCCTTAAATGTCACCTAAAGCATTAATTAAAATTCCTTTCCAGAGGGGTTGAAGAAATCCTGTTATACAATGGCACCTACCCCTAACTTGCTAAATGTAGAGGATGCATTTCAACGTCTATAATTTGAGCCTGACAATGAAGTTACACAACAAAATCTCTACTGCCAAGGTAAAATGTACAAAGATGACAAATTGCTGAAGTTCAAACTGGGTAAGTTGGATTGAAAGGTGGCTGAACTGCTGGTTTCAAAGGGCTGCTGTCAGCAGTACAAAGGCCATCAGTGGCACAGCCAAGGGGCCAATACTGAGGCAAATATTGCTGTCCTTCACTGAAGACCTTAATGATGGGATCACGTAGGCCTTCGCCACTTTGGAGATACCAAACTAGGAATATTGGTTGATAGAACAGATGGTAGTGCTGCCTTTCAAAGCCACCTTTCCAGGCTGGAGAAGTGGTCAGACAGACACTGCCAGAGAAAGAACAACCTTAAGCATCAGGACGATTGTCAAGTCCCAAAACTTTGATATATTCAAAACCTAACTGGACACAGCATTAAGCCACCTGCTCCAGTTAACCTGCTCCAAGCAGAGCAGTTGGACTCAACCATCTCCAGAAGTGCCTTCCAACCACAGCTACCCCAACGATACAGCTGTCTTTAGCTTTTGGACAGACACTGTGCAAAACAGTACATTTTTTCATTACAGTCCACTTTAAAAAAACCATGGATTTTCTGTTTTTCACAAAAGTCTGACAAGAACCAGACTGTCACATCTTGTCTCACACAGCAGATCTTCAAATTTAACAACATGATCAAATATTTCTTAAGGAAGTATATTAAGGGCCAGTGAAGCTTTTTCTCTTCTGCATACAATTTACCGAATCTAAATAAGAAAACATTCCACTGTCTAACCACCTTCTCAGGGCTAAGTATTTTTAAAATATTTTTTGTGAGAATGAATTACACCTGGTTTTTTTTTATTTTGTTGGGTTTGGGGTTTTTTTCTGTTACTTGCTCCTAGGGCCCCTTCAGGGAGTTTCTTTGCTAAGAAACCCTGAGGCACATAACTTTGTCAAGCTCTGTCTGCATCTATACCTCCTGAAAGGGTTACTCAGCTTGTTCTTATTGCTTTAGTCAACCACCTGCATATAAGATACTATCTGCAAAAAGGTGGAGCAGCCTTCTACCCCAAGCACAAAAAAATTTAAATATTGAAGAAAGATACTTTTCTTGAAAGAATACCCATTGTTTTATGGCAGCCAAGATCCTGCTAACAGCAGTGACTGGCAACTGCACAAGGTACAGACACGAATCTGTTCTCCTTCATAACCTACAATTTTACTCATTTTGGCTTGTTGATTTGGCAGTCTGTTCTCAGCTCAAACTCTATCTGTACCACATGTGCAAGTTGTCTTTCCTCTCCTCTGCATTTTTTCCTCACAGTCCTAATCACAGATGACCTCTTGTACATTGACTACCTACCAACACTCATGAAATTTCTACTCAATCATTCTGCAAAGCTGAGATGCCTTCGTCAATGTCCTTGTCCACGCATAAACTGTAGGAAGAACAAGAGCTGAACTGGTATTGCTTCTCTTAAAAGGATATTTAGGGAAAACACAGACTTCTAATCCATTAAATGAGCATATAAATGAGACAAAACAGACTAATGAGATTAGGCAATGAAATTTTCATAAGAACAGAACATTATGACTAAATTTCCTGTGCTAATTAATGTTACATTCTGAACTTATAAGATATATCCATTTTACAGTAAATTAATTGCTTGAACAATGTGAATATTTTTCATGTACTCTATGGTAGGTGTCCAAGACTCAGACCTTAAAGTCAGCGGTGATGTTTGATAACTGCAAGCTTAAAGAACTGACAGCCTCTGTTCTACCCCTAAACTTCTCAGCCATCTCAACTTCCCTCCCAATGCTGCACCTTTTCAAGCCCCTCATTTTCAGGGTAAGGGGGACTACCCCAGAGGTGAGACGCACAAGCATGGGATTGATACTCATCCAATATATTTCCATAGTTCTAACAGTTATTCAAATTATTACAAATTGACAAGTGCTTGAAACAAATATAGTTGAAAATGCAATTTTGTACCACCAAACAAAACAAAGACATGCTTTTTATGTCTCTACTTGGACTTGACCAGAAATACACCTTCCCTTTGCTTATTTTTGCTGCCCTCTGTGCATGCAAGTCCTGAAATTCAGACAATTTATGCCTCTGACAGGAAGAATAAACTTGCACAACTACTCAGGGCTGTGTTTCCCTGGAGGAGACACTTTGATGCAATTTGTCAAAAGCCAAAAGAGTGCTTTAATGGACAATTTACTTCAAATGACTGCAGCTGTTGCCAAATAAAGGAACAGAGACAAGATTAAAAACAGTTCTACCCATGCCAATTCTCAATGATTAATGAATAAAATATAACCTTTTCTATCTCCCCTTTTTAGTAAAAAGCCATAAACATAATTAATCATTTTGTTTCTGTGGTTTGCTACATCTGATGTTCAATCAAAGCACTTGGGGAAATTTCAATAGGTATTGTTAACAAAGTACACATACACATTTCGAGTTTATTGCTAGTCTTGGAAGTAACGCCAGATATTCCCTCTTCAGTCGGAGCTCAAAAAAAGTCACAGAAAACTTCTCTGAAATTCCACATATTAAAAAAACCCTAAACAAAAACCCACCAGAAACACCACACCCTAACTTGGTCTCAGGAGAGCTCGTGCTCTCAGATTGCAATAGTCTCATGTGTAATATTTCACTATTATACAATATTACAAACACAGTTGGAGCATACAGAATGAGTAATATTAATTGCACTACATGAACTTAATATAAAGAAAGCTCATACTGTTCATTTTGAAGGTCTTTCTTTGCCTCTATATCTTTCTTTGTTGAAATTATCAGAATGAAAATATTCAACAGCAAACACAAGGAAGTTAGGACGGAAGCATTTCATTAGACCACAGGGAATATTTGGTAGTTCAAGGTAATAAAGGAAGCAAATATAGCTAAACACAAGACACAGCTGACCACGGCATTTAAATGTTATTCCAACACCGCCCCAGGCAACCCCATCCTTCAATCATCCAATTTTAATCAACCCTTGTACTACTCAGGCATATTAATCTACAAGGAAAGAAGAGAATTCACACCAGCTTCATGTTCCCTTTAAAGGTTCCAAGTACAGTTTTCAGTATTTCTACTACTGGTAAGCACTTATGTACTGAAGCAGCCCTGCTGCTGATGCTTATACTTTCCCAGCAAGTCTTTGAGATTGGCTGCTCTTTGGTAGTACCAAAACATTTAATTTCCTTGAATTTTATCTTCACCTAATCCAATACCTGCCTAGAGTTTAATAGAGAGAATACTTCCATATTATCATTTACTGCACATGGAGATGAATTAGGTACATAATTCATGCTCACTTTTACCCACAAATTTATTTCCAGATGTTCCCAATATTGCTGTGCAGCAGGCAGAATGCACATGGAAGTGTGCCAAAAAATACATGAGCTGTGAGACTGGAATGTCATTTTTGTTGACTAGTGTCACTTTTCCATCAAACTCAAGAAGTTCCAGTGGACTTGTGAATTAATTTGAAGAACAGGTTTGGTTTTCTTATGCTTATTACTGACTTCCCACCAGGACAGGTGTCTCAAAATTCCAAAAATAACAAACCTGAATTTCCCCAGAACAAAAATTGCCTTCCAAATGCATAAAGTCCAGCAAAACACTGCTCGATCACATTTTATAAATCCCTATACAAAGTATAAAGATAAAATTTGGTTTCAGGCATACAGGAAGTCATTACCCACATTTGCACAACCCCTGACGTTCAGTGCTCTGGCTATCTGTTCAAAGCACTGGATTCAACTCTTCACATTTGTGATGGTCATACAGTTGTAAGGGGCCAGTTAACATCGTTGTTTTAAGTGAAAAGTGCCAGTCAATATGTAATTAAATGCTAAATAAAAAGCCATGGTGAATAAATCCTGTCTTGTCAGTCAATAAGACTCTAAATGAAATAATCAAGGAGAATCTAACCAGCATCTGTGAAAGTAGTTTGTCCCATATTACACTGCATCTAGTTGTGTTACCAAATACAGCCACTAACAAACATCAAATTTACACCAGATAAGGACTTTTCTTTTAGTCTCATATAAACACAAACTTGTTGGTCTAAAAGCATTTCTGTAAACACTTACACATAACACAAAATACCCTAAATGAACAATACTTAAAGCAACAAAGCATCGGTGACAAGCACTCCTTCACAATCACTCACAGTTACAGAAAGAGCTATTTACTCTGCTGCCTATTCCATGTGAATTTCAGGGTTATTAAGCAACTTTAATGCTACAGCAAACCTAAAAATCATATAAGAGTTCAGCTTCTATTTTGAGATATTCATCGCTTTGAACCTTTGGTAGAATAATAAAAACATTTTGCCTCAAAGTTGGAAAAAGAATTATTATTTCAGTGTCTCACACTACTTCCAGAAACTAAAGGCATTTACGAGGTGCAGTAATCTGAATACAAAATAAAAACAGAGCTTGGGATTCAGCAAGTGTTTCTCCACAAGTTCCACCTTTTAGGAACGTACTGAATGGTAATAGAAGAGTAATTTTGAGCAATTGTATTTATTGCAAACTCAGATAAAGAGGTGAATATTGACGCACAGCCATGTCTAAGTTCTTGGCAAGATCCCCACGCACTGTTCAGTATCATCATGCCCTGCTAGAGTGGTACGTACTGGGAACTAATCAGTGCCACAGGTGCTCTTCACGAAACAGCCGAATTGTTCCTTGATACAACCAGAGGGAAGACTTCAGATTTCCCCCAGAAATGTCTAACAATTAATTTGTAGCTGCAGTATCCTCTCCATTTCAAGTCTGTTTCCTAATCATTATCAGCTCGCCACTCCCAGTGAAACAACTACTTCCTCAAGTTATCCATCTATCTGTCCCACTCTCCCACCTACTCAATGCTGAATTTGACACCAATTCCAAACTTTAGCACATGGGTAGAGGCTTTACGGACATGAAATCCTTCAAGTCTTGTAAGAAACAGATGCCTGGAAAGGGAAAAGGCCTTACAGCTTGTCAGGCAGCAGTAAATCCAGAGTTCAGTATTGTCATAATTTGAGGGAGCAAGGAGATTTAGAATACAATTGTCAGAACTCAAAGATCATTTCTTTCCTTACTCTTTGAGGATTAATTTTTCCCATGAAATCTATTTCCTCTTTTCGGCATTAATGTTACAAGAAAATTAAATGGTGCAGCATTTCTGGA
This sequence comes from Rhagologus leucostigma, assembly GCA_013397725.1. Classification (NCBI taxonomy): domain Eukaryota; kingdom Metazoa; phylum Chordata; class Aves; order Passeriformes; genus Rhagologus; species Rhagologus leucostigma. The sequence goes on from VZTD01004524.1 coordinate 22,413, forward strand.
GCAGCAGGAATTAGATGAAAACAAATAATCTCACCAAAAAACACGATCACAGGAGATCTTCACAAAAGTCCATTGTTCAAGTCAGCCTATTGATATCTTCAGATACAGTTTAAAAAGCATCTCAACTTATATAATTCATCGAAAGCATTTGTTCCAAATTACTAAGTCACAAGTTGTCTCCAAGGAAAATCCAACATACCAGGATATTTTCCACTTTAATCTTCCTCCAAGAGTAAAACACACCAAATTAATTTGTCAGAAAGCAGAGCAGTCAGCATGCACTCCCCTAAAGATCCATGAAGGGATCACTAACAGCACCTCTTGCTAACAGGAGAAAAATAAAATACATTTCCTATATTTCATAAGCACAAAAATTTTGCTAGACCAATGGACTCCCGTATTACAACCTGCATGATGAGGCAACTCTTACTTCTTCAATATTATATTTTCAAGTATGATAGTTATGAAAAATACTCAAAGGTCACTGTTTACGTTACAGAACTGAAAGATTCATTTTGATTTATGCATTCAAATTCAGATGGGGTAAAACATGAAACTATTACCTGAATTATGTTCAAAGCTCTGGAAAGACAGGTCTGATCCTTCCTTTCTCAGAGTAGATATGTATAAGTATTTACACACACACTCAACCCCCATACAGTTATTACACAAAATATTAAGTACTTTTACTACCAAACAAATTCTAAGTTATCCTTTCATCCTGTCACAACAAGAATCACTTACAAAATTTTCTATATCACATTCTCTCTTACTAGCTAAACTATGTGCTTATTTGCACTATCATCACCTTTAACAGAACTGTTTAATAGCTAATAGGTAAATCCAAACAACTTTATTTGTTCTGTAGACTGAATCAGAAATAACTGATCAAAGTTCATCAATGACAGAGTAGGAAAAAGGGGGTTTTCTTGCACTTCAAATAATAAATCACTCTAACTTTTTCTTAAACTTATCTGGCATAACAAATGGCTACAAATTAAGTCAAAACCATATGGTAGAGGCTAAAGGGTAGAACGCAAGATGAATTTTATTATACAGAACCATATGCTGCACTTAACGTCCGTGATTGACTTTGCCTTTCACCATAGATGATGACTGTAAATAAGCTCTGCAGATGTGAGAGCTCTGCTAAACTCTACAACTGAATGATTTTGAGCACATGAATTCAGTATTTTCCTTTATCACATTGTCTCAAAGGATGCAGGGTTATTCGTGTTACGGATCACTTTTGTACTGTTATGGAGTGGCATTTTTAACACTGACAGTTCTTCAAGCAGCACTCCAGCAATACCTAAAAGAAAACTGAATCACCCATTCCAAGATCACGGCTCCTTAGAGTTCTCCACATAGATAATCTAAGTATCAGAATACTGGGCAAACTTTCCACAGAATCAATGTTTCTGAACCAAAGGAGCTGAAATTGTGTGTGCACTTGTATGTCTGCATGATTGGGATTCACTCCTCTGCTGCAAAGCAGCTCACCTCTGCAGCTCATGCACAGCTTGGTAAAAAAAACAACAGCCAACATCCTAGAATAAAATTGCTTTGATGTCAGGTAACCAGGTGAACTCTAAACAAAAAAGCAGCTTAACCACAGCAGCCTGACACAACTAAATGCAGTGGCAGCATGAGAGGAACAAAATTGAGCCAAGTATGTGAAAGGCACATACCGAGTGGGGGAGGTCGATCTACTGCTGCGTATTAGACAAGAGATCTATAGTTCAGCCATTCCTTGCTTTCTACGCAGAGATTACGACGTTTGAACAACAGTAACCATTACTGAGCAACACACAAACCTTTCAAATGGATTTTCAGTTTTGAGAAATAAGAACACTAAGAAGAAACAAATACAGTACAACGGAGTGTTCAAATTGCTAATTTATGGTGAACTGAAGGTAAGATTCTTTCAAAGAAGCAGTCTAGCAATTTCTACTTTAAGACTATTTAAAAATACACTGTATTTTCATCGCCAGTGCCACTGGGCACATCACATGAAAGATGTTTCAGAAAACTGCTCACAGCAAAGGTCATATCTCAAGGTAAAAGCATTTGCACTAGCAATGAAAAAGGCACTTTTCCAAAGGAAGAAGTAAAGGTTATTTCATTGCTCCCTCCCACCACAACTCCTCTTTTTTGAAAGCCAGAATAATTTACACTTTTTTCTTCACTTTACCAGTTTTCACCATTGCCAGTTTTTTTCCCAAAGAACAGCTACTTTTATTTAGCTAAAGTCAGTTCCTGGTACTAATAACATACAAGTCAAAACCCTCGCTGACTTTGGTGAGATCAAAAAGATCAATAACAACTTCTGATCTCAGCCTGTCTATTGTTTCCTATCTCTTTCCCTCAAGTGTAGATTTTTTTTGTGAGTTTGAGACACTGCTACAGACAGTGCCATACTGCCTCTGTAGTACCATGTTTTATCCAGAAAGTACTTGAAAAATACCATTGCAAATAATGCCCAAGTACCATTTTAAGAGGAAAATGGGGCTACCTTGAGCAAATTATCTTCCTTCTTCTAAATTCAATTCCATAATTTCATCTTAATTAAAATAAAACACAAGCAATATTTATCAAGCAAACATCTTTACAAAAACGTTTATATAAAGAATAGAATTCATACACTAAAGGGTTCTGCTCCTGGCTAAACAAAATAATCAATCCAAATACTGACTTCAATATCTAATTTTATAACAAAACTCAACCAAACACAGTGAGGAGTGTGCGCATGTTCACCTTTCTGGCCTCTTCAAAACACTGTCAAATCTGCAAAAACATCAGCAATGGACAGAAAGATGAATGAAAACTTAGAACTTTGCATATCCTGTAATTCCTGACTATGGACCTCACAACCTGAAGCAGTGTTGTGAGTACTTTAGAAGTAGAATAACCAATAACATTCACCATTTGGGATTCTCAGAGCCTAATTGTTCCAGCCAGAGAGGATTAACACAGTTAAATGCATCTGACAACTTAAGCTTCCCAGATCCTACAAAGACTAAAATCACCATTACTGGAAAAAACAAACAACAAAAAAATCCACATTTAACCCCCTAGAACTTTCCCATAACTCCCAATACACTTTGAATAAGACTGCCTCATGAACCAGCATCCAGCTTTCACACAAGTCACTGAGTGAGCAGCACTAGCAGTAATTGCTGCATTTTATAGTTATGTTAGAGGAGCATATGATCTTATTACCCATAAAATTTTTGTGGGAGACTTTATTATTTTGTTTTCATCTGTAACTGGGGATAGTAATCGTTCTCAAAAAAACTCACCCACAACCAAACCTCTACCAATATCAGTGAATGAACAGCTCACGGCCTAATATGAAGGGTAGTAGCAAAGCTAGCTGGAAATAACAGCTGTATTTGCTCACTGCAATAAAGCAGAGAAGCAGACAAGTGTGATGGCCACGATATGAAGTGCCCTACTTAACAATATTTTATACTCCAAGTTCATATTCCCATCAGGAGAGGCCTGAAAACTCAACACACCAGCTATCAGGCAGAAGATCAGAAAATACCAGAAATCTTGCTCCAGCCCTCCCTGCAAGACGTACGCACTGCCAACCTGAACCCTCAATTATCCTCTGTGCTCAAGCAGTGATCCACAGCCAAAGCCCAGGCCAGCTCACTCTGGAGCAACTCCACTCATCCAGCTGCATTTTTCCAAAGGAGGCAGTTTCCACAGAATTTAAAAAAAAAGAACTCAAACACCACTAGCAATCTATTCTCAGACATTTTCAGCATCCATCCACAGTTAAGTGCTCTGCCACTTGGCTCTCTCCAGCTGCTATAAAAGCCAGTAATGTAGAACTGGAACTCAGACTGTCAAGAAAAGCAGCTACAGTTGCACATGTCCAGATTATGAACTATACCATTAACACCTGGGAAGTATTATACAAGGGAATCCATTGGAACACAGTTATATTTGTTTTAAAATATACGTATTCTGTTTAGCAACACTACTAAAACTCACTGCAGACATTCACCTCAAGACCTGGGGTTCCTCTCCTAAAGGAGGGCTCAGTCTGGCACTCATTCCTCTCTCTTCCAAGACACTACTTCAGAAAACTGCAGGATTCCAGCCTTACCATTCCCCCAACACAGGGGCTGGAAGAAAAGATCCAGTGTTTCTATCATCCCCCTAGGTTCTGTCATACAAGTATGGCAAAACGCATCCCTTCTCTGCAGTCTTCTCCTGTAACATTTGTTTACTTAATAAACCTTTCCTTGGAGGAGCAGTCTCACATCAGTATGAGACTTACAATATTTTAAGTGAATTTATAAACCATGATTCTGTAGTTGCTTGCACAGCAGAGATTTCAGATGAGAGCAGAGCAGACTAAATGCAACCCAGACTGGTGTTTTTTAACTGAGGTCATTGACTGATTCCTATGATCCACAATCCTAACATGAGGCCACACCTGATGTTCTTGCCCCTTTAGAGAAAAGCACACAAGCTATGATCTCTACTAAGTTCATTTGGTACCATTTAATACATATTTATGTACACACACAAAATGGCAAGTGTGGTTGTATCGCAACCACAAAACGCCCTAGAGGATTTACTGCCATTTCCTCAATCTTTGATGATTACAGAAATGGTAAGAAGAGAGGCCAGCCAATAGGTGAAAAGGTGCATTTACCCCGCACAGCATCCATATTCATAATATCAGTATGGACTTTGCCACTTCTTCCTAATGCTAATCAACTCACATGTAAGGATTTAGAAGTTTGATCTGCAAGACCGTTCACAAAAGTCCACAAAAGAAAACATAACGAGTACTTCACATGTTGAATTTCATCTCTGTTTATGATGTTTTCTCATGATACGTAACTTCAACCATCACATACAAATTTTCAAACGTATTAGTCCAACATCCCTCAGTCCAGAGTCCATGCCTACTTCTTGCTGTGAGTTACAGCCAAGTAAATGGATAAAATTGTATCACTGCCTTTGAACTAACCAATTTCAGTTCATTTGTGGTTGCAGTATTTCAAAGGTGAACAAAAAGCATGCACAGCTGAGTTTCAGAATATATAAATATTCACATAAAGCAACATTTTCAGCTCCAAGAGTGCTTAGTATGACACAGTTAACTACCTCCAGTACCTAAGAGACATGCTATTGAAAAATCCGAGCCATGTCACTAATTTTAAGTGGATATTAAAAAACCAAACTCAAACATTAACATACCACATGTCCTGGCTCTTTTAGCACTGCATCGGCCATAAACCCACAATAATTTTCATTCCAAATATTTTTCGAGGTTTCCTTGATTTTTGTTGTTCCTACAAGTAATTCCAGCTTGTTCTCACTCACTGTACCAGTCCCCAGGTTGTAAACACAAGTGGGGTGTGACTCTTCCATAAGCAAGTTTATCCATGTATTTCCAAAACCGACTGCACGAACATGGTTACAACTGCTCACATACTCTACTGCCTACACACTGAATTGCTAAATAATTAAGGAAGGCTCCAGTGAATCAGCAAGATTCGGGATGATTTGTAAGAGCTATTTCAAAAAATAACCAAAGCCAGTATTTGTTGATCCATTTACTCCCATGTCTTACATGTACTACACCCCTTTGAAGACACAAATTTGAGCTTTATTTCTTAATGCTTTAAGAAAGTATCTTTACCAAACACAAGAATTGGTTTACACTAGCAAAGTATCAACTCAGGTCCTGCTTTTCATCAGTGCTTGGACAGAAAAAATGCAGATTTTATATCTATCTACCAAAGCATTGCTAGTCTTTGCTGTTTATTATCCTGACTGGTTATCAATTAGTTCCTTGCATTGTGGCAACAGGACAAGGCACAGGTAGCAACGGGAGCTCAGAAAGCCCTTAGAAGTAGCTAATGACTGACCATGAGACCCTGGCCAACCTCAGCTCAAGCATTTTCTCAGTATCCTCAGTATACTAACCTAGGGGAATTACTAAACATAAGAAATTTCCTCTAACACCAAGTAACACTCACCAGTGGCCAATATTACAGCCCTGACCTATTAAAAATATCAAGGAATCATCTGAGATCAGATTTTTTACCCTATCTTATCTGCTGACAAAATTATACAAGATGTTTAAATTGCCATTATGTACCAAAACTAATGAAGATGCACAAGATACTGTATTTTGTTATGGCAATTTCCTCATGCAGCAAGGGAAGGACACAGTGGGGAAAGCAAGCTCTTCGCCCTAGCATGGACACAGAGGATAACCATTTAGTCTGAGACTGAATTAATGTGATAATGAACTCGTACCTTTTGTTTGTGCTCACCACTTGCAAAATATTTTCTCCATCACATTCTTCCTCCCTTGAAATAACAATCCTTTTGTTCAGGGTGCATCTCCACTTTCTCTATGTTAAACACTTCCAAAATAACCTTGAATATCTGAGGAATTCAAGTTGTTGAAAACAGAGGCTGGGAGGAAAACAAATTAAACAGATTTGTTTAAGCCCAGTGTGCTTATGAAAATCTTTCTTTTGGCTTTCCACATCTCCATCTGCATGGCGATCTCTGTAGACTTGCATACAGATTTAAACTTGACATTATCTAATGTATCTTGGGAAAAATCCTGCACAGCAAATTGAATTTTTAAAAGTGGTATTGCATTCAACGAGCAACTAATACATTATATTTACTTGAACTGCATCAGAATAACATTAAGGATAATAAACTCATTTGGAACTTATATTTTTTAGCCTACATTTGAATACACACTTTATGTGTACATGTTACAGTATTACAGACTTTTTTTTAAGTCTAGGTTTTGTGCACAAATGAACAACTCCAGTATATTTGGTGAGTGAGGGGGAAATGGCAAAAAACCCCATAAACACACTGTACGCAACCTGTGTCTTATTCAATTCTAGTAGAGGTCATTGCTTTCATTAAAAATAACAAAATAAACCCTTGTTAAAAATGAGTGCATACAACTTCCGCTTAGAATTTAGTTTCAATCCAGTTGCTTGCCACTTTAATTCAGCCCTTGCTCCCACTTTGTGATATGCAAATATGTCTCATCTGAGCCCCTATGGCCAATCCAGGGTTTGAAAATAATCAAACAGAACAGTGTGCAATTTAAGGTCCTGACAACAAGTACAGAAATGTTGTTTTATGCTTGAGGGAACTGTGCACAGACCATCTGCTGCCTTTGTGATTCCCCTGATGCCTGTCACAGTGAGGATGTACGAAAAGGCACGGAATGCAAGCAGAGCTACCATCATGGAGTTTGGGAGGTGAACCTGAGCTAGTCCAGCACCTCGGCTAGACAGCACTTGGATCATCAGATCCGTGTCAAGTGCTGGGAGCTCACCTCCAGTACACAGGGTTCCCAAGGGAACAACCCCACTGGGTATTTTTTTATTATTAGAGCAGCATTACATACTTCATGCAGAGGGATTTAGGCTAATATGATCAGATAGCACTAAATCACAGAAAGTGATAGAAATCAGGGAAAAATACAATAACTGGAAATATAGAAGATTTGGGTTTGATTATTTTTAGTATTGTAAGAAGGTCTACGTAAGGAGGAGCTTATACTGCTTTATAACCTTATGCCTTGTCCCTTTCCCTTCTCTCCCTCAAGGAAGGAAAATGACACTGCCTGCAGAATCCAAGAACTGTTATCCAACTGCCTCAGAGACCACCCATGTTTATCTGAGAGAAACAGATGAGTCAAATTTACATCAAAGCATAAAAGAAAATAAATTCCTTCTGGATTATATTTCACATGAAAGATAAATAGATTCCTTAACAGCATCCCCACTCTTCAAACCATTGTATTATTGCTTTTACATGAAACATTGTTGAGCCCAACATGTTCTTCTGATTCCTAAACTCTTTTTATAAGAAAGACGCCAGTCCTCCACTGTGCACACATGCTATGATAAGCATTTTAAAGCTTTTACCTATTTTATTATTTGGTTTGGAGATTTTAACCAGTGATCCAGTATTAGATTAACTGGGATTCTCTAAAAAACCTGCCTTGCTTAGATCAGCCTGTCATGGAGATAAAGAGAACATCTCTTGGAGTTAAAATTGCTGTCCCTTTCTCATACTTTCAGTCTTCTATCCAAAGCAATGACAAATATATTCAGAGGAAGAGAAAAGCTTTTCTTTATATGTCATCTTGATTTTACAATACTTTTTTCCATTTTTTTTCTTTTAGATAAAAATCACTTGTGTTAATATTTTCCCTAATACAAGCCAATGAAGCAAATACAATGAAACAGGAGAAAAGGATTTTGAACTATTCAGATTTCAAAATGAAAGGTGTACAGAAAGGGGAATGCAGCTATATAAGACAAGTACAGCCTCCTAGCCCATTTTATACATACCAGGACCAGAGTAAAATTAAAGTTCTTGCCTCTTCTATAATCTATAAGTTGTGAAAACAGGTGATCCAGGTGCCAGACTACGGTTTTCCCCACCCCAAATGGAAACTCTAGACAAACATAAACAAGAAAAAGCAGGTAGACAGCCTAACTTCTGACATACCTCAGAGAAGCTTTCAAGGCATCTTTGTTATATGGCTGCTACAGAGCCCTTAACTACATTAATAATCCACTTTTCTTGGAAAGACTCTTACACTGGATTCCAGAACTACGAGAAAATGCTCATTTCAGAAAGTCTTCCACGTACCATATTTAACTTGAAATATCTACAAGTGAAATAATTCATGGTAAATGCCTCCACTAAGTGGATTTATGCCTCCAAGATGTTCTAAGTAACATGTTGCAGATGATCTCACTTCATCACAACATCCCTGCTTCTGAATAACAGACTCTATGCTGTTTCTCAACTTCGATCAATTTTCTTGTACGTGTCATGTTTGTGACACTAAAATTTAACATCCAGAATAGAAGAAAGCTACTTCTTTTCAGAACTACTACAAATATTTTATTGAGCAGAAACCACCAAGTCTTTAAATACAGTAGTATTAGGCAGCTTTTCCAGAACCTTCTAGCAGCTATAAAATTGAGGTAAATAATAAAGTATCAGTTAGTGAGAAAATCAACAGGAATAACAGTCAAACCTGGCATTTTCCTGCCCATCCCATATGTGAATTATGGCCTGCAGTGCTGTCAGCTCTCCATCTTAAAACAGCTTAGTTTTCCTTTGCACTGAAACCAAACCTTTTTCACAGCCTCAACACATTCCTTGCTTATGGCCAGCCTGTTGTGAGCCAATATCACAACTGGTTGTTGGGTTGGGGTTTAAGAGCTTCTTCAAGACAGTAATTTTCATTAGCACATGAACTTCATTCCATGTTGCTGAATTGTACCCTGCCTTACATTCCAGGCTGTTGAGGTCATCCAGTTCTTCTAATAATTATCTACTCCTCTGTCCTACCAAAATCTCTTAGTCCTGTATCATAGCATTTCATTCATCCTGAAGAATAGTCTCAAGACAAACCTTGAGGATCTGTATTAACAGACCAATTCTTTCCTTCTAAGTACAGCTTCTTGCTCTCCCCTTGAGTCATTCTCTGTCCAGTTTACCAACCACCATTTTAACACCTGATTGCACAATTTCGCATAGAGTTCTAGACAGGCGTGTTTATTAAGTGTAGATAACCAATTTCCTACGTCTAAACTATTATTTTATCAAGTAAAAGGACAAACTACATCTGGCACCAATTACCTTGGAAAAACACCTCTCATCCATTTGCTATTGAACCTGCAAACACTTTTTCAAAATAGGCTCTAGAAAGTCATCCATCCTCTACAGGTCAGACTAATTCTCTTGCTCCCCTTCTTCTCCCCTGCCCCCTTTTTTTCTTCTTCCTTTTACACATCATTTTTTGTCTCTTAAAACATAGTCACGATGTTTGCCAATTGATTTCACAACTCTCTAAGGGTTTAGCTCTTGAGTAAACAAAAATCAGAGATAGATGTAAACATTGTCACAAATATCTTTAATTCTCCATTTCAGGGAGATTCCTTATTTGGTTTGCTTAATCTCTCTGCAATTCAGGTGACCTCCAGCATATATATGGAGACTCATGTAATCCTTGCCTTCTTCACTTTCTCTGCCATCTTCTCACCCCCACACACAAGCACATTGCTGTACACACCAGATAAAAAAATTAACTTTCATGAGCAAGCTACTTTAGTCTGCAAATCACCCCTGAGCAAAATATTGCTATGTAAGGGACATACTACATTAAATATTAAGAAACAGCTGCCCTAAAAAAAGTAAAAAACACTTATTACGAAGAATAGACAAGAGTCAGGAAAAAACTAAACTTATAGCAAAGTTGCTTATATAAACTTAAAGCAAATGGTTCCTTAAATAATTAAATTCGTAGCAATACAAAAAAAAAAACCTATTTCTATGTTTCCAGTTGCCTTAGTATTTCTCCAATTACTAATTCAGCTATGGAAACAAACCAATGTAATGCACTTCAACTTTATCCCTGGAGATGCCTTCTTGAAATAAAATTCAAAAATACAGCTCCTCAGTTCCTATTAACAATTCATTTCTTCGGAATATGGTTAGGCAGAACAATGAGACAAAACCACTGAAACAGAATGTATCACCAGAGCCAGAAAATTATTTTGAGTCTATTGAAAGCATTGATATTAAATCTTGTTACAAGTTAAAGTCTGTAACAAAAAGTACAATTTCCTACAGGACATTTAAGGAATATAGGGCAGTTACACCTGGTAGCTAAGTCTCTACAGGTCTGGAAAATATAATGTTTTTAAAGATATTCATTCAAAGGATCCATCCATAGTTTAGACAAAACACTAGATGTCCAGGTTTGCTGTCTATTGAAGTAACAGGTAAGCACAATGATTTGAAGACTATTAGGACAATCCTGAAAACATAAGAGCAGTCCATACAACCTCAAATCGTTCTCTTTAAGGAAAATACTGGAACTGCAAATAGTCACAAGACAAACTCACAAAACTTAAAAATTATCACAGGTTTTCTTAGCTGTTCTGTAGTATTTCTGCAGTGTCCTCTGCTCCCAAATACACAGGCCTTCAACCATTTTTAGCTGCAGTTTAGCAGAGGTGGGAGAAATAGTGCTTCTGTAGACATAGCCTATAGTTGGAACATCTGCAATACTTTTGGACACATACAAATAAAGCACCTCCTCTCCCCCCCAAAAAAGCAGTGGTATAGAGACCCTACATTATGAAAAACTCTCTACATACAGACCTCTGCAAATTAACAAGGAAAGTAAACAAGATTAAGAGAACACTGCAAGGACTGTAAAGTAAGAAGAGTTCCCCTATAAATTGTTTTAGTTCTAATTTTACTTCTAGTATAAAAAGCTTTCACTTCTGTGATAGTATCTTGCTTCATCCTTGAGTTCCCAAAAGCATAAAAACCTAGGAAAAATAAAACAAGTTGTTTTTTTTTTTTTTAACACATCAGAACACAGCACTATTTTCCCAACTAAGCAAAACAAGTCACATTAGTCATTGCCACTCTGCCTTTTCTAATTTCCTGGTGGATCCAAAGGCAAGTGCTCTAACCTGAGAACAGCACTTATCATCCAGCATCAAACTTAATGCATTAGGTCATGCCTGTAATGATTATTCAAAGCTGCAGTGATCAATATCACATCACGAGTGTCTAATCCAGAGGGCATTAAAGTATCCTGTTACAGCCTATCTGAAGGATCACAGCTGAGTTTCAGAGGATATCAATACAAAGGTAAAGAAAACGGAAAATTCTCAGCCCGTAGAAGCAGCAAATAAAACTCTCTCTAGGTAGCTTCAAGTTTCCACTTTATGTGGAAATTATTTTACTTAAATTTGGCATTTGCATGTTAAGACACGAGTTTGTGATATGGAAGAGAACCCCTTCATAACCATCCACCACTCTACACGAGGGTTTTGGTTTTTAGATGAGTGTCTAAACATTACACACACACAACTGCAGGTAAACACAGACCTATGTCAATCCAACTCAGTATGGAATGGAAGAGGAAAAGCAGACATAGGGAAGTTAAAAGTCAACTAACAATACTCAAAGCACAAAATTAAAAAGAGCAGTATTTAAGACAACCCAGTGAAGAATTGCCACCTGCATGAGAGACAGGATTTTGTTCAGTGTCAGTTTTGTTCAGGTTTTTTCTGCTGATTTACCAAATGTGGAATTCCCTATTTTTAATGCAAAGATAAAGCTCATGAGTCACCCCAAAATCTGCAGCCAGTTTCCTTCACTTTCTTTTTTCCAAAGTGGCAAACATTTCAAATTAAGTTCTAATCCAAAGAATACTATATGCACTAACACCTGTCTGTCCTCATTTAGTGTATCAAGGTATGAAAATGGCACAAAAAAAGTGTGTTTTCTGGGACACAAAAATTGAGAATAAGAATTTTTACTACAATGACTTTGCCACAAATCACCTTTTTACTCAATGAAAAATTAAAGTGCAAAGGGCAAAGAACAGTTCCCTCAAACTAGAGCGAGAACTACTTGACAAGTCAGTCACATTAGCGATCTTCAAGTCAAAAAAGGAACTTTTACCTAAACACAATGTTCACGCCCTCCTACGTACAGGGACTATTTGTAGGTCTTCCACTGTACTGCTATCTGAAAACTTTTAATTTCCATTTCTGGCTAAAATTATTTTTTATCTTGACGTATGTTTGATGTAAGAGAAATATCAGATTGAATTAAAGTACCAGTAGGGTAATTTTCCTAAATTTTGCCCTCCTTTTCCTAAATTTATTCAGCCTTTTCATTTGAAAGCGAACACCATTCAACAAAATCCTTCATCATTAGTCCCACACGTATAATTTCCCTGCAAGTCCAATGCAGCTCCATCCTCTAATGCCTCAAGTACCTTGCATGTCACTGTAGGAAACCATCACTTTTCTGGTTCCCCAATTACTGTCCATCTTTCACCCTCTGCTCCTGCTTAGTGGTACTACACTGCTAAACCCTTATTTGGTTTGTGTCAGTTCTGCCCACTCCTTTTCCTACCACATTGTCAGGCTCTTGCTGCTTTCTCTCCCCTATGTTTGGCATGCATGAGGACCCTTTATGCCTAAGATGTCTCTCAGAGAAACTTCCTGTCACCACATTTCAGCACCTCCAGAAAACCCACTTGTCATTAGGTGTAGCTGACTTATTCCAACAGGAAAATGTGAAGAGATCAGAGTTCATGATTTCTAAATATACATGTGATAGGTTTGATGGTTTTTCTACATCATCTTTCTCCTTATATGGCTAAGATACCAAGGCCTCAACCTTTTTTGCTCAGTAGAAAGCAAGCTCTCTACAACAAGCACAGCCAAAAGAGTGTAAAATTTTCCACAGCACATCATCACTGACAATCAGCAGGAACATATTGTGCATGCACAACAGCATCAAAATTGTAGGCAATTTCTAACCTAATTCTGCATCCTGACATATGAGTGACGCTATACACAGAGCAGGAACTGTAAAAATCCCAAGAAATTTGTACCTCAAACTTAGATGGCCTTCCCCAGTAGTCAAGAATAAAAGTTTGTGTAATACAAGACTCAAACTGGAGAATTTTTATGTGCTGAAACAATGACAACCACAAATCAAAGTTTCAACTTATTTTGAGCCTGGTTTCTCTCCCCTCAAACCCATTGCAGAATCTTTCCAAGTACAAGTAGTAGTAATTGCTGTTAGAAACATCAATTACCACCTTCAAACAAGCTTTCCAAGTCAAATATTAAAAGTTTCTTCCTCAGATTTTATTAGCATACATTTATAAATTAATTTTGAAGATGGAAAAACCCAGCCATTCTGTTGCAGTGGACATGCCTAATTTCAGTGGTGACAGGTGGATCATTCGGACCAGTTATGGCTATTTCCAAAGTCAAAATGCTTCAAAATTATCAACTTATTTTGTATGCTTGTTATAAACCACAATTCAAAGTGGATATCCAACTAATAAACCAAGTATGGCACCCTCTGCAGTTCTAAGTTCTTGCTTGCAGACAAACAAGCTTTTAAAGAGGATAAACAGCACATGGTAAGGACTCAAAGCGTTAGAACATCTTTTTCTTTACTCTAGGCCTTTTCCCAGCAAGCTACAATTAGTTGCAAAATCTCCTTCAAGCTATTGATGTACCCAGCCAGGCACTACAGATTGATGGTGACTCCATAATTAGAGGTGTAGAGCCTCTAAAGCAAGCTCAATTTTAATACTAACAGGCAAACAAAAAGGAGAACACGACTTAGCAGTTATTTTGATCTGCTGTACTGAAGAGTGATGCCAGTTTCCCCAAGATCACTTTTCCTACGCTTCAAGTTTCAACAATCCCTGCAACTCTTACAAATGTTGCATCTTTAAGCAGAGTAACAACCACCATTCCAGCCTTGCAGACATCACAAATTTTGAGTAAAAAAACCCAGGACAACATTAGTGTAACAGGCAAAACGTGAACGTTGTCCAGACCTAAAGGCAGCCAGGAGCCACAGGAACATGGAAAGCACAATCCAGATCTGAGCTGGAAAGCACTGCTGAGATGTCACCCTAGGCTTGATATCACACTAATTAACTGCATATAAAATGACATCTGCTTGGCTTGGAACACATGCAGAAGACAATTTCTGGTCAGGCTTCAAACACCAGGAAGACACAGTAGTTCTACTACTCCCTATGTCCAACTATTTAAGAAAATTGCATATTCATGGCACCTTTGGTAAAGTGTATCAATTTTTTCCACATGCCCCACTTGGATAAACAAATGGCCATCTCCCTCAAGCTGGAGCAGAAAAAAAGCACGAATTTTAGACGGGGTGGAATTGTACAACAGAATTTTGCAAAAATTAAGGACATGCTAAGTTTTATTCAGAAAACATTTCCTTTAAAGTCACCATAAATTAAAATGTAAGTGTTAAACAACTTTTGAAACCTGTAACCAAAGCTCTCAAGTATTACTGAGGTTTTGACAGAGCTGTTCTAACATTCCATAAATTTTTGCCCAAGATTTAGTCTTGTCCTCACTCATATGGGAAGAAACCCATGAAGATCAGAAGCTGTTACAAAAGTCACAGAAAGGCCATTATAAAATAGTCTCACTGACATCATAAGACAATTTGTGTTCAAGGTTGCTTCCTGAACTCACTTAATCCAAACTGTCTGACCTAAAAATGTGCTGGCTTTGTTATCACCGACTACATCAACTGTCCTGTTGGACCACCAAGCTCCTCAGGAGCTTTCGAGTGTTGTTTTTTTTTTTTATATGCACATAAATGGGAAAGTAAATAAGCTACAATTAAAAAAAGCAACCAATGGAGATTCTTTGAACTTCAAAAAAGATGGCAATTTGTTTTAAAAAAACATAGCAAGCACCCAGTGCCAACAAAAATAATGCTTAGGAAAGCTTACAAAATCTTAAATACAGTATCACTCTGGCTTCCTGATTTAGAGCTAAAGACAGAGTCAAAGAGTCTTTTTGACATATCCAACGTAATTGCACTCAATTATAGCACTGCCATTTTACAGCAGCCACGGATCCAGAAATGGAAAGAATTGCCGAATGTGGGATGTTCAAGCATCTCTCAATATTTAACCAGCTCCATAGCCTATATTCTCACAATTTATGCCATTTATTATATAATGTACTTTTGCTTAGACGTATTATCAGGATAGCTCTATAAAGTGGTATTTCTGAAAAGAAAGAAGACAAAAAGACTGTCTCTTCCAGGTGTTCCCAAACAGGGACCAACTCTTCTGACAGACACCTCAGTTGGCTGCCTTTAGCACAAAAACACGCAGGGAAAGAGATCCTGAAGCTCTCAGGAGGAATGCAGCAAATGTTATAGAATCAAAATGTAATAATAAAACCTGAGGGTGAGGTATTCTGCAGCTTGCATAACATAAGGAATGATAAATCCCTCAAGCTACCCTAACTGATGGGAATAGGGTAAAAAAGAAACACCATGCTCAGAGAAGACAAATAACAGTTACTCTAGCCTTTCAGTCACTACTGAGTACTTTCAAAGTGCCTTAGAACATATGGTTTGGCTCTTCAAATTCACTTTGTTGCACAGTCTTGATTGCTGTAAGGTAATACCTCATATTTGTGAATATATTCATTTCTCATATTCATATTTGCCATACGTCTAAATGAGCCAAAGCTTCCTCATTTGAAATGTCTTGCCCTACTGAACGGTATAGAATTATAGACTAAGAAATTCAAGTAAAATTCATTAGATTTGGCTGCATGCAAGAACCCCAACAGTTTTGTTGTTTCTTAGAAACAACAAAATAATAATAAATTATATATAATAATAAAAAGTTAGAAATTTACTTAGCTCAATAGTCTGTTAAAAATACATTATAGAGTTGGTTAAGCACCTTTACAGATTAGCTCAACTCCAAATAACGTCTTTTGATATTTTTTTGTATTAGGTAACATGATTAAAGTTTTCTAGTAATTTGCACTAGCAGGTCACCTGGAGATACCTTGTTTCCAGCCATGACCACAGAAATACCTGCCTTATCCTGCTGTCCAGATACTACTCAAACTCACTGCTTGTGACCCAGGGAAGGTCATGTGTGCATTCAGGATGAGGCCAAGTTTCAGCAAAATCTAGTTCTGCCTACAGATTTCAAGAGTGCTGCTGTACCCCCTTCTCCCACCAAAAGAAAGCCATTGACATATTGCATTTGGTTTCTTACAAACCATAAATATTCAGCCTCTGGGTCTAAGATGGCACTTCAGTTTCTCTCAAAACTTTTTTTTAATTTATCAACATCATTTAAAAGCATCTAATGACTTTAGAAGAAATCAATCATTTGTCTTAGAATACTATTTAGTAACTACTAATTTTTCTTAACTAAGAGTTAGACCTGATTTTTCCCCATGATCCCCAACAGTTACACGTTTAGTACTGCTCCAAGACCCACAGACCACTAGAAATTTTCCCCAATGAGGAGATTCCACCCTTTCCAAAACTACCCCAAACATTTACATGACCTCCCATCAGTGATAGTGCAGTTCTCCTTCAACCTGGAAAGCACTGAAAACCAGGCAGGTGTAAAAAGCAGGCTCCCTTCAGAGCATGAAAGCCATAAGCCAAGCCTACTTGCTTCTTCCTTTCAGTGGCATTCCAGACATACCACAACATTGCCTTTCTTGAGTGACAAGGTACAAAAACCCATCGAAAAGTTAAATGGAATTTAAGTAACTCAAAATAAAAACCAAGAGTTTATTTTAGATCAAAAGTTTTACTCTTGATTTTCTTCCCTAACCTCTCCTAAACTTGCACTTTGTTGGGGGTTTCCAAACTTTTCTACCATTTCTGAAGCACATTTAAACACAGTTCCTACAAAGATCATTTTGTGACAGACTAATGAGACCTTCAGAGAAAACCTCTAAGATGGACCAATCTGTGCGCAAGTTTCCTCTTAAATCAGAAGCCAAGACAGAGCCAGTGTCCTCACAGCAACTCTCTTGCTCTCTTTAAGCAGAGATACTCATTCCTAGCTCTTCACTTCCCTCTAACTCCAAATTTTTTTTCATTAGTGAATCTGACATTATTTTTATGCAAATCAAAGGCCCAAAGGAGTTTTTTTAATCACCAATACTTCCATCTGTACAACAGGTATAAAGAGAGCAATACATCCCCCTAAACGTATCATGGAGGTATCCTGCTGTGCTGCTGATCAATGATACTCTCTCTCCAGTTTTGCCTCTCAAATAACACAGGGAAGAGTATTCCCAACAAGTTTAACTTTATCACAAGTAAAGTTGTCCTATTCCTTCCAATAATGAACTCTGGATCCCTGGTGGGTAACTTACATTTAACCGGCAACATTCTGGGCTGCTTATATTAACCGCAACAGTCTGAACAGCTTGAACCTCAATAAAATGTGCAGTAAATGACTGAGCTAATTTAACCTCATTAATCCTCAAACCAATAGAATAATTTGATGTCCACACAGCAGCTTGTGCACCGCCTCCAACATAAACATGGCCCTGTAGGAAATCAACACCAAAAATGTGCTGCAGCCCTGCTGCCAGGGCTATCACGGTTGGGAAAATCACTGCGTAATTTCTGAGCCCCATTGCCAGCTGTACTGCATGAGTCACACACTTTGTTTGGTCTTGTTAACAGTCAAATGGTTGTTTCCAAACTGGATCTATCCTGACATCTCCACAGTGCAGCAGTTTTACAGAGGATGCTCTATTTTATCTGTAAACTATTTACCTCTAGTTTCAACACTAACACAGAAAGCATTACTAGGAAAAGCACATACAGAAAACTAAGCAGCATTGGCACTTTGAGGCAGGTAATTAGTTGGATTTAGCTCCCTAATAACCATTAATTACAGCAGCATTTTTTTTGAAATAGTTTGAGCACTACTTAGTTACAAAGGATGTAAGGTCCCCCAAAATATTTATGAACATCTACCTTCAGAGAGACATCATAAGAAATATTCTTTATATATAATATCTGTTACTGAAATTACAGCTGAAAGCCAGGTGCTTAATTTTTTTAAACACAACACATTTAAAACAGTAACATGAGATTTTAATAGAAAAAGCACATAACCCACAAAATACTGTGCTGTGTTGACTAGGGCGGCAAAATGAGGACAGTTTCTAAACACAAAAAAATAAATCAAAAAAGGGATTATTTCTAAGCATGTAAATGCTGATTTTGGTACCACACACAGGAACTTAACTTTCAAAGGAACTTGGTCTTGCTAGAGTTTTAAGTACTGTGGCTTTTTATCAGACTTGGCCTCACTCGTTCTTTATGCCACTTGTAAAATGGAACGGGGCATTTTAGGAAAGAAATAACTCCCTTCAACTCATAAATGCTGTAACTTAAGCCTGTTAAGTTTCAGTGGCATTCCAGATGTACCAGGGTAACCATAGCTTTACCTTTTTTATATGCCAAGGTACAGAAACCCATTGGCAGTTAGAGGAGCCAAGTAATCAGTGTTTGGTATTCGTGCCAATCAAATTATCCCTGATAAACAGGTATGACATAGCACGAGAATTCACTTTTACTTCAGCATACTAAAAGTTAAAGTAATTGCTTTTAAGGATTAATATACATTTCTTCCACAGCTGCATTGCAACACAGACATGAGTGTCAAACAACAAAACAGCATAATAAAAATACAACCCCCCAGTACAGCACATCCACTGTTCTTTCTTCATCAGCCATATAATATTTATGGAAACTGGAAAGCTTTATCTTTCCTTCTAACACAGCAGGTTAAGTGTCTTGAAGTCAGTTGTCACTATTATCTGCAAGCACAGAAGAAAACAAACTCATGACAAAAAAGGGAATAATAAAATTGAGGTCTAAATGGAAATTGAAAAATAAAAAATTCTTGCTCCAACATGTTAATCTCTAGCTAGTTCCTCTTGTGACAAGCAGCTTTAAATAACCATTTCACTTATAAATTCTCCTGTAACAAGTTTTCCTTGGAAATGAAACAATTTATTTTACAAACATAACTATCTTTGACTGTGACCAGACCAAAGAGCATTACATCTTGAATTACTATAGCAAAAAGTCAACTTTTAAAAAAAAGATTTAATATGAAGACAATTTGGACAGTAACTTAACTCAGGAGTGATAGAATCAGCTATAAATACTGAGTGGGAAATTCCTGAAGAGACATGTTTTCCCTTGCAGGGGAATGAAATACAGCAATTTACATTTCCCAACAACAATGCAGTCTTTCTTTCCAAGTTCATCCGAAAAACTCAGAGTATAAATCAAAGGCACAGATTTGGCTCTCATATACACCTGACTGCCCAGGAGATTTTGTCGTACTCATCATGCTGCGTTCACCGGCTTTGCCAAATATTAATTTCCTTCACTTCCATCTTGTCTATATACTTGTGACTTCGGGGATTTAGCTTTAGGTTTTAATGATTGTTTTGTTTTTAAATATGACTATACCTTAATTGTATTCAGGAAAGACTAGGTTTGATGCCATTTTTACATTAGAACCCAAGTTTTCAAGACTTTGTACCTGCTTGTCCATTAACTGTCCATATAACAGAAGGAAAATAAAAGCCATAAACCTCTTACTTTAGTAACCTTCTGGAGGAGTAATTCAAAAACTTCTTGCAAAACAAACAGCAGCTTACAAAAACAAAAAAACTGTGTCTTCATTGGAGTAATCATCACAGCAGGTCAGATGCAACAACTAGATATTTGTTTAGTCCATCTAGACATCCAAAAGAATTAAAACATGTAGACAGTAATACAAGCCACCATTACTTATTCTTTAAGCTATAAACCTAAGCATACTTCCGTGCAAATATTAATTACAACATGGGGCAAATCAGATCAGTCATTAATCAAGCAAAGTGAGCAGGAAAATAAAACTATGTTGTACATTCCTGATTGAGTCTCAACATCAAACAGCACTAAGTGCAGATAAACCGAGGGGGAGTTATTATGCCTTTTCATCACTGAAATCATGCTGCCCCAGAGAACTTAGACTTCTGTGTCTGGGCTAGTTACAGACTCTTAAACGTAACAAGGAGACTGCAGCACAGTGGTTGGAAGCACAGCAACACCTTTAAGGAAGGAAAAAGATGGTTTAAGGGGGGAACTAGTCAATGAGAAAATTCTGTCCTGCAGCTTAAGGAGAATGAAACAGCCAACCTAACAGGTTGCAAAACAAACACGGGGCCACACCAGGCTGTGTGCACACTTGCATGCACAGCCACACCAACACTGCCTACTGGAAAACACCTTCCCCTATAATAAAGTAACAGTGTCAAAGGCTTTAAGAGAAAATATAAATTCAGTGATAAGGCAACTTTTCCAAATCCATTTCACAAATATTTGTCATTTCAAGCCTAACATTTGTTATAAGTGGTAGGATAGTATAGCAGACTTGGAGATAGAGATATTTGCAGTGCAATTCGCAGTTACTTGAAAGGGGCTTATTTATACCTGTGTATTTTCACCAAACCGAAGAACTGCAGGTATCATTAAGCTACACTAAAAGCTGCTCCCCCTTCAGTTAAATGACAGCCATGTCCTGCAACTCATGCAGTCTGTCCTACCTCTAAGTCCACTAATGATCATTTCCAAATAGTGTCACAAGTTCAGGATGACACAGTGCTCAAGTATTACTGATAAATTAATGACAAAAGCCAACTACTTTTTTTTTGAAGATGAGACACTAATTTACTAGCACATAATTGTGACTGAGTTGCTTCATACTCCAAACAGTACTGAAACACTCCTGTTTTGATGTTTGTAGAAGGCATTCACTGAGGAGACACTGGATGTGCAAGCTTTACACACTAAATTGGACTAACTTAACCATAGGTAAGCACTTCTCTCAAGTTCATGACTGAAGTTCTCTATTAATTTTGTCTTTAAAAAATATAGACCTGAATTCTATTCTCCCTCCCAACTCCCATAAAGAGGAGTGGACTCAACCTAGTTATAAAATGTTAATATTTTTGTCAGCCAGCAAGTATCCAAGTAGCTTCATCATTAAAGCTGCTCTCCATTTCCACTAATCACATGTATGCTTTCAAGTAGCTCAGTCACAACCAGAAAATATAATATTTTACACATCATAGAAAAGCAAGATGGAAAATTAACTTCTATACACTGTCTATATTTATGCATCTGAACATGCATGACATTGGGCATAACAACAGCAATCTCGTAGTTGGATGTCATTTCTGCCTGCTCAGTGTACTCTATACAGCTTCCTTATAAACATGTTAATGTAGGATAGCAGTCAAGTTTAAAATCAATTGTGCCATGGCTTTAAGGAACGAGTTATTTTTGTAATCCAAACCCACTAGATCTATGTTTGTAAGATCCAAAGCATTTCACAGAAAACTAGACAAGCATATCTGCACATCAGCAGCTCCACAGCACAGAAACTGTGAGGAAGAAAGGGCAGTGGCTTCTCATTGACCCTTCCCATGAGGCAACTGATGCACAGGAACTGCTCTGTGTAGAGTGTGTTGATTTACCCAGTAAATCAGTACTTTAAATGCCCATATTGCCTGATATCTACATCCATTTTAAGAAGGGGAAGTACTGGTAGCAAAGCCCCTCTTGGACTTCATGCAGAATTGCAAATCCCTCTATTTAGGTGTAGAAAGCTCTACCTTTGCTAAGAATTGCTTAGAATTTTCCACATTTAATTTCACTGTTCCTCCTACATTCAGTATACTATCAAAGAATAGAACACAGTTTCCTCTCAAAGTGTAATTGCTATATTAGACAATTATTTCAAATGCTGTTCCTATGGAGCACCCTAGTAACTGTCCTCTCTCAAAGACTGGCTTTAATCCTCTCTGAAAACAGCTTCTCCTTTATGCTTTTAGAATGACTGATTTTTTAGTAATTAGTATTTTGCCTCTAGCTAGTTCTGTTGGTGGACATCAGCAATTTCAGCCTGTTCCTACAATTCACTTGCTTTGTTCTTTGCATTATCTGAGACTGACACTTAGGTTTAGTTTGCAGGAGGTTTAAATCCATCACTCACCACATAATCCAAATCAGTGATTTCAATAACACCTGAAACAGCCAAGGAACTTGGGAAAGGACATGAAGGCAGCTCCAATACTTTAAGGGACAGGAGAGAATGCTTTAAGCAGTTTCTCAAGCATTCCCCCTTTCTGACCGGTGACATTTAGTGTTGCTTGCTCTATGCTGGGTATTTCTCCTGGGCATTTCTATAGAAATAGTCATGGCTCCAGTGAGAATAAATGCACAACTGAGTGTCATTAATATACTGATTTGTAAACATCTAAAGCATGTATTGATCCACTGTCTGGCTGGAGAAAAGCAGCCTGTGGATCAGAAATAGCAATTAATTACCAAGACTTTTTTTAGTCAATCATGTGCATACAAACAAAACCTGAAAGATTTGATTAAATTCATTTTACTGTAGCCATTCAAAGGTGAACTAAAAGCCTCTTGGTTAATTTGAAAACATAGGAATAAGCGTGCTCTCTTTCAGAGTATCATAGAATCACAGTAAAAGTTGCCGGAGGCAGTAACAAAACAGTAACTCAAAACACCGAAGATAAAACTTCACAAATCTCAAGTCCAAGACACTGGCAGAAACGGTGTATCTAGCTCTGCTACTGAAGGCTCATTTGCAAAAATTGTGACCACAAAATGCATCACAAATTGGTTTTCTATCTCATTACTGCTGATTGCTAGGTAACATAATATTAATGGTACCTTTTCAATATCTATTTTTCCTCAAGGTGCGTAAATCACTGTAAAATTGCTTTACCTTACTTTCCAGAAATATAGAAGGCTGGTCTTTAGATGTTTTAACGGCAACATTTCCATTACAGGGCTACACACTTCATTTTAATATAAGCAACACACTCATCAGAATATTTCTACCTTCTGATACGAAATCAGATCAATTCTCTAAAGAGGAAAATGATTCTCCAACTTCTATACCCGAAGTATATTAACAACTTATTCACAAGTGTGACCAGTTTGTACCATATCCCTTTTCCTAAGAGCTTCTAGAACATCCCAGTGAATCCAAAGGGAAGCAAAACAACTTTTCTAAAACAGCTGAGTCAACGTTCATAGAAGCTATTTCTTTATGAAGAAATTCAAATATTTTTTAGAAATCAGCAGTGGTATCAACGTTACCAACACAGAGCGTATGGTTTGGTGTAACGTGCATAAATTTACAGCATAAACTACTGCTAACACCTTGGGCATCTGGCTTTAGTGACTCTTACTTCAAACACAGCTGAAGTATTTCTCTCCACTAAACATTACTGTCTACAAAGAGATAAAAGTTAAACAGACTGTTTTTACTTGAAGTTCTCAAGAAATCTTACTTCTAAAAGATAAGTAATTGAAGTTATTTTATCAGCAGCAGCAGCTCCATCACAAGTATCCATTTTCCTGAGGAGGAGATATTTATCAAGAACACAAACTGCCCAGCCAGAGCAGGGAGCAGTTTAGTCACACCATCGATAGTTTAAGGACAAGAGACCCAGTGCTTTGGTACCAAACCCCATCAGGCCAGTGAGTATCTGTATGAGGCACACTGTCAGTGCCAACTGATACTCCTTAACCTAACTGGGCTACTTTCCACTGTTCTTTCCTTACCATAGATATACCTGGAAGTGAAGGCAGGTTTTACACATTGTAAGTAACCCCTTGCTTACCCAAAGAAGTATCTCCTTGTAATGAAGCAAGATGTGCAAAACTGCTTTCAATATAGTACTACAAGGGAGAAAGAACATCAGTACAGACCCCTAAAAGCTCTCTCTGACCTCCTAAGAGGTGGTGTGGCAAGCAGATACTTTTTTTGCAAGCTTGTACTGGAATGGGGCAGAGACAATACCTAACCAAACATCATGAAGGATCTTTTCAGACAAAGAGGCAAACTTCGTCCATACCAGGTAGAGACATTCAGGCAGACCTTTTGAACAAGAAGTAGAAATTTTACAGTAAATACCACCACTACATGTACTTTCAGTTTAGGAAGGATATTCATTGAGAATTTAACAGAAAAATATATTTGAAATAAGTTTCAAAGATGATAAAACCATAAACCTCAGCTCTAGACAAACCCCCCACAGTACCAAGACATGGCTCAGTTCAAGTGATTTTGAGTGAAAAGCTCCTTTGAATGAGGCACATAAAAGGCTTGACCTCAATTTTCCATTTCACAAGGCAGGTTATTTTTCAGAACATCAAAAAACCAACCAAAATACGGCTCAGTTGTTTGACCAGACCATGTTTAGTGAATGAAATCTAACAGCTCAATTACAACTTAGCAAACTCAAACCATTTAAGTCTAAAATCCTAAATCATGCTGGACATCTATGAATTGCAAAACTGCACAAGGTCAGGAATTCTCTTCTGATCCTTGGCCACTTGGAAGACAGGAATTGCAGAAAACACCTACTAAAAAGTACAAAATTTGAGCACTGTTTTCTTTTGTAAGTATACCATTATCTCTCTTGTCTCACTGATGGCAATAAGTTTACTTTGGTCAACATGTTTTCCAAAGCACTTATGAAGATGAAGGAAAAAAACCTTATTCCACGTTCTGAAGATATTATAATTCATTACTGCCACAAGACAGCCTTAGTGCCAATATAATCATTAACAAAGTGGCCAATTTGCTTAGAGAATGTATTTTAGAAGAGTGGAAGGACTCAAAACAGAAAAATTACTTTAAGTGCTGCCTAATCTGCCCCTAGAGCTAGAGAAAAGCAGACAGTATTTCAGCCTGAGTGCTCTTACTGTGTCAGTCATTCATGGGTTAAGCCAGTCCACACAAATTTGAGAAGATCTGAATTTGGGAATCAGCAAGCAGGATTCAAGGGTGTGTAGCTACAAGCGGTCTCAGAGCTCTGAGCTCACAGAACAGAGCCATTACCTTCTACATCCGCTAAATGCTACATACCAACAACACTGCAAGAGCACGTGGGCAAGTCAGCAAAAGGCAGGAATTCACATTTTCCATTGGCAATAGATTTCTCTGAACCTGCATAGCTCTAAATAAGCAAAAAATTCTTTTTTTTTTCTTACTGACTGTGCTTCAACCACAAGAAACCAGAACTACCTGTGATTTGACTTTCTTTAAAAGACATTCAGAAATAAAAATACCCAATAAAACTCAACTTATGACAACTTTCTAAGTTTTACTTTACCCTATATTTGTCTGGTAATTAAACCTGTAATATGATTTAAATCTATTTCCACTCTTTTAGAACTATAAATGCTTACACCAGCCAGGTTATTGTCACATTTCTATTCATAGCATTCTGAATGATAGTGACCACTTACATTTTACATTTATTATAAGACGTAAATGGACAGAAGTAGTGGTGATGCATAATTTTGACTTTGTTAATTCAGCAAAGAGCGTCTTACGGATTTAATTACATTCCTACTAAAAAAGCTCTAAGCTTTCAATATATTAGACATAAGGAAATGCCATGTTTTATTCATTTAATTACATAACCACCTCAACCCAAAAGTATCTTTACCCACAGTCTGCTTGCTCATTCCACTACAACTATTCAGTACAACTGAGTAACCTGTTCCCATAAAGCAAAAAGCTTAAAAAATGTTTGGTTGTTTTTTCTGCCAGACACACAAAAAAGAGCACATTGTCAGCACATCTTACGGGCAGAACGTGGTTGGTCACGGAAAATAACAGGAGACCCATCCCTGACCAAATATGATAGCAAAAATTGCACTCAGACTGAAAGCAATACTCTTCCATTGGAAACAGGATTATTGAAAACAATATTGAGCGTCGCTGCTATGAAAGACAAACATGGAGTAAAACGAAAAGGTGTAGGTTACCATAACTGAGCAACTCTTCCTCATCACTAGCTTTTAATTTGAGTTATTCAACAGCACAAAGAATAACAAACAAAAATATCTTAGTTGGTGACTGATACATAACAGCGGTTACTATAATCCATTCAGCCAAGATTTCAAACACAGAAAAATAGCACATAACTGTCAAGTGTAACAACCTTTTAACATAACAGAAAGGAACTACTTTGCCCTCCCTATCCTGTCTTGCATCATTTCAGAGTTACAGAAATGAGAAAAAGCAATAAGAAATGCAAAATAAGTTGTCAGAGTAGTTGCCACAACTTGCTTTCTCCTGCAAAAAGTCTGTGTGGTTCAAGACCCTCCAGACTATTCCAGAGCTTTAGATCTGTGCCATTTATTCGAGACTCACTGACTTTTCTCAGCTGTCTGTTCCATTAGCTGTGAAATAATTTATCCTGGGAAGATTTTCACCTCACAAGGATTTTCTTTCTAAAGATGTTCACATAAATCTGCTTATAAGCTGAAATGCTTGTGGTTAGTGGTTACATTGATGATCAAGAGGAAAGCCAGACAAGACTAAGACACATTGGCCAGTTTTAAGGTTGTATTTCGTTTCCACGCAAAAATTAGGGGGGTCTGGGGAAAAAGTCAACAAAAATAAAATAAACGTATTCAAGCAAGGACAGCCCAAACAAGAGATTATACTCAAACTACAGCTTTTAGGCCAGGTAACCTTAGGCCATTCTCCTCTCTGAGATTATGCAAGACATGGCAAATTCTAATACTTACGGGGAAGGGGAGGAAGCAGGGATAGTGCTTTCTGTTACATTATGGGCAGGAAATCTCCACAGTGACAGACCACGAAGTACATACCCCATCTCCCAGAGGAACAAGGGACTACAGAGTCATGGGCTGCTGCCTCATGACTCACGTTGTACTGAAGCAGCATTTATGAATCAAAGCAGTAAGAACTGCCTTGTTGAAGTTTTCTATTTTCCACAGTGAGGTAGCAATCAGGCACATTGCAATCCCCTCCAGTAGAAAAGCTGTGCTAAGTAGGCAACCCTACATACGTAATATCGTAAGGGCTACTTTTCCTAGCATCATAACAAGCCACGTTTGATATGCTGCACCTTGCTGGCTTGATTAAAGCATCTTTTCACTACTCAGTCTACTGGCTCTGCAGATAGCAATTCTTAGGGTTCTGGTGAAAGTTACATAATCAAGGATAGCTGGGTAATACGACATTTTAAATCAACACAGCCTGCATAGTGCTTAAGGAATAGAGTCCCAGCCAACTGCTCACAGTAAACGCTAAGCTGCAAGATATTCAAAAAAGCTTAGTCAACAACTTGAAGATAATAAATTAATTCAAGGAAAAAGAAAATACAAAGGTATCCTTGAACAAGTCAAACAGGAAATATAAGATGTATTCATTAGTGATTACTTATCCAGTCTTTCTACAATGACTTCCACATATTTTTACTTTCTTGTATATATCTAGAGAAAACAGCCAGTTGATTCTGAGTTCAGCAGAGCTACTACAAATTTCACCATCTGATCCTTCTTTATTATTATTCAAGTCTTGTTTCATATATCACATGGTGATTTTTTTGCTTAACGTTTGCTGTTAAGAACAACCTACAGAAAGCACGGAAGTCTAAAGGTGAGTTTAAAAGTTCAAGCTTTAACTTATTCACACATCAAACTTAAGTCTCCAAGAAAAAGAAAAGAGCATTTTTCCCTGGGCCTTTCATTCTTGATGACAGCAAGGGAACTATGAAGGACAAAGTAAAAAGAAAGCAAATAGGATTGCTACTGTTGACTGAATGGAAACTGGCATCTTGATTTCAGTGGCAGCAACCCATCTTTTCAGTTTTACTCCTTTCAGTGAAGTGTGCTGGAAAGTTGCTGCAAACACGGATAGTTGAACATCTATTCAAGCAGCATCACTTCCCATGGCTTTTTACCTCCTCATGTTTCAAATACAAAGCAATTTCTGAAGGAATGGCTTGCTGTCCAGCCAACTGATGAATGACGTTTGCTAAGCAAGACCACAGTATCCTAACAGACAGGAAAATTACCACTAGCCACTCAAAATCCAACTGAATATAGTATTTTTTCCACTAGACTCTCTAATGGAAATTACTTTCCTGCAAATTTATTTGCTAAAAAAAAAAAAAATCACAATCCTTCTTTCAAGTGCCTCCTACTGTTACATTAGGCAACAATATTTCTGTGATTTCCTCAATACACATAGCTGCTCACCCCTACACATGACTGTTGAGACTACACAGCAATTATTTCTACCCAATGGAAGCTACTTCAGCTCTAATTCAAGAGAACTGGAATACTTGTATTTCTCTAGGTTAGAGATTTATAAAAGTACACCCATATAACAAACTGCTTAAAACTGCCTGATATGGTTATTTCTTTAAGTAACTTTCATTGGATAAACCCCAGTTTACAATGAATAATTACATTCATCCTATGAAAGTGCAATATATTTGATTACTACATAAGGAAACAAAAAAGTAAAGCTCCTTAATCTGAATTTATTTTGCTCCAAAATGATGCTTATGCTCCCATGACAAACCACACAGTATCAGTGTTCTGGGTTAACCATCATCTCCCACCTTCCACTTAACTATACATTCTATAGTTATGTATGTGCATACATTCTGTATACACATTTCCATTCAATCCAAGACTAAGAACACATTCAGAATAGTCTAGCCATTATAGAGCAAACCTTTCCAACCAGATTGGTCACTGTACATAAACCAACTGAAAAAAAAAATTTGAAAACTGCCCTGAAAATCCTCGCTATAAATCCAAGCAATACGTTTTGCCATTAGCACTATTCTGTCCTGTTCCTCTAAAAACCCCCAAAATCCCAAAAAAAAGTGTTTCCATACACAATGTTATTAAGGCCAATTAGAGAAGTTTACTGTGGAAAGTACCAAGTTACCAGTGCAGAATAATACTCAGAATAACTGAATAATAATTGACTAAATGAATGACTTCAGTAAATTCTAATTACTATAATGAGACATCAAAAGTATCTGCAAGAACTCATAAATTTGAGGTTTTTCCACAATTGCCAGAAATGTGTAGTACTTTTAACAGCTCTACATAGGCTACAGTTTTGTTCAAGTAAATCTCCAATACAACTAAATAAAAAGTCCTTTTTTTAATCTCAAACAAGGATTTCTCACTCATCTATTTCTCAAGGTGAGATTTTTCTTTCTTTTAAATTCTGAGCTACTGGAATGTTCCATTTTCTTTTTCAATAGTAGTAAAGCATGCATTGGGATTGCAAAAGGCTTTAAAGACCTGTCTGACATCACTACCCTGTGAGGTATCAGCTATGGTTGGAGACATTGTCATCTAACAGAGAAGCTCAAACGTCTAATCTATTACATAAAGTCCATACTTCTTCCTAATACCTACTTAATTCATGTTTACCCCACCAGAGAATTCAGCCAAAACTGTGGTCCAAAATATACCCATAGACTGTGATTAAAATAAAAGGACAATTCATTTCTTACACCACTTACACTGGAAAATAAGAATACACATGAAGCAACACAAGAACTTTAAGCCACATAGCATCCCTACAGCTCTTTATGGGCAACTCTGAGCCATGAGCCTGGTACAATTGATGGGTTTTTTTAAGAAAAAGCACTTATTTTGCAGAAATACCAATAGTGTCCAGAAACTAAATGTAACCTCTGACAGATATTATAGAGAAGAATTTAAATACAATAGGAGTAAAATCTATAGAGACACCATAACATTCCATTTCAACCAGTAGCAGAATGTGAACAGAACCTACACAATCACTGCTTCTCTTATCATTTAAAACAATTGTTGTAACAAGGCACTGCCTGACCTTGGGTCACACAGACCTACTTGGCAGTCCTTGGGTCATTCAACAAGAAACAAAAGAGTAATACAGCAAACTTGAGGAAAAATGTAATCACTGACACAAAGAGCAAAAAGGTAATTTTCGCAAAATTGCATACAATATAAACCTCTCACATGGAGGCAGCAAATAACAGCAATCTCAGTCGGATATGGTCATGTTGGGAAGGAAAAATTACTAGCAAAGAGGAGTGTAAAAATCAGGAGTGATAAGTTTCCCACCTCTCCAAAGTTCCTCTGCTCTTGCATGAAAGTTTGTGTTGAAATTAAAGTTCCTAAGAAACTTTAGCTGCGATCACCATAATCAAGTGACATGCCTTGAGTGAAAATATTGTAATTACACTGAGAAAATGCCTGCAGAGTGCCTGAGAGCCACATCCACTTTGTTAGTGTTTGGTTTTTCCTTCAGTAACCTGGCCATGAGGGTGCCCAGCACAAATGTTGTTATCCAATCACACAGTAGAGATGCTCTAAGAAGGTTCTGACAAGTAAAAGCACAACACTTCATAATTCAAGCTCAGCCTAGATTTCCCAACTGGCAACTTTGGCCTATTGTATTGTATCCAACAGAGAATCAGAGAAATGAGACAAAAAGGAAACAGAATAATTTATGTCTTGTCCTCTTCTACTTAGCCCTTGTTACTCCTACATCTTTGTTCTGGAGTGCTTAAAATGAACTGCAAGAGGTTCTAATTTGAACTTCAGAGCAGAGAAGTCACAGAATCTACCTTCTCTCTCTCTCCTCATTACAGTTTCCTGCTTTTAAATGAATATATTAACAAATCCCAAGTAAAGGCCTCCCATTTCCCTACAGAGAGGTTAGCCTTTCTTTTACTTCACTTCTCATTAGTGCACAGACTCCTTTGTGCCCCAAGAGATTTTTACTCTTAACCCTCCCTCCTCTTTCTCCCTCAAAGTCATTGAAACATCAGTCAGTCTAGAGTTCGTTATATATGCAACCAAAGAAAATAAATCTGAATTTTGTGTGATTTTGACAAGACAGCTTTTAAGGTTAAAAAAAAAAAGCAATCAACAACCCATGAGTTTTTAAAATGCTCAGTTTTCCTCAATATGTGATTTTCCCCTTCTCCTCCAAAAGCTAATGCTCACCACAGTCACTCATGTATACCAAGAGAGCAGTAGAGAACACAGGATATCCTCAGTCCTAGTGGTTAATATTCTGAAGTGCCTCTTCATACCATAATGCATTTTTGAAGCTAATGATTGCATAGGTCATAAAATACAGAACCTACTCAACTTAGAGGTCAATAGATGCTTTTGTAGCCACATTTTTGCCGTATCACATGGTACACATCCATTTTGTTCATCCTGCCATGCAGTGACAGCCACCCCTCTGAATCTGCCATTATGAGAAAATGCGAAGATCAGAGATGAACCACAACTGCTGTAAAATGACCTTCAATTTACTATTACATGCATAAAGAGCAGAGTGCATAGGCAGGCATATTTTTCAGGAGTAAGAGAGGTTGTTTTATCCCCCAGATCAAGGTTATATTAAGAAATCCTATATTCACTGGATTACCAAAAATTAACATTTTCAGACAGAGTGTCATAAAATAATACTATTGGAGTGATCAAACTCTACTAGGTTTAATATCTGTAACTTTTAGAGATCACCTTCCTGACACAAATGCCAGCTGCTTTCTCACCCAATCTGACAAGGATTCTAAACAAAATTTTACCCCCTCCTCCAAGAAGAATATTACTGGAAGCAAGAAATTCAATATTGAAAAATTAAGTTGTTTGCTGCACATTTGTCTTAGTTTTACAAGAAATTATTAACCAGCAGGAAGTGCTAAAGAGGAATAGTTTGCTTTGCCTTAAATTACTATTAAAAGAGATTACTAGTGGCACACAACAGATCAGGACACATGAAACAGATTTTGTATCGGATTATTAGCCCACTGTTAGGACCATCCGAGGCCATTTATCTAGGCAGCTTGCAGGGAGCTTGCATTTTCTGTTTCAAGCAGCACAAAGAGGCAGCACTGTGAGCAACATCTAGGCCAGGGCCTGGAGTCATTTTCCCAGTGCCTGGCAGCCTCAAGACAAAGCTTCATCCAAGTGCTGTCTTTCGCAGAGCACCAGAAGCAGTTGAGTGGGGTTAGCAGAGAGACAGCAAAGCTGTGGGAGCAGTACTGCCATTGTCTCTTGCATACATTACAAACGCAAGGCTGACATCTTCTGGCAAGCTGCAGTTTGACTTCTTGGATGCTGCTGATTTGGTTTGGGGCTGGAAGAAAGCCACTCCCAAGACAGCACTGCACCAGTATTCCAAGAGACACTGACTACTGTAGGTGCCTAGCAGAGACTCAGAAGCAAGAGCTGCTGGAATAGGATGATTCAAGAATTTACAGCAGTTTAAATTTCAAGCCATCAACAGTACTAGGTGAGGTCGGCCTTCTTCTGAATACCTGGTTGTCCCCTCCTATTCACTTTAGTTTACAAGACCACTGAAATATGGGATCTACAGATGGATTTCATTAAGCAGAACTAGGGACTAGCTCACAGCCAAGAAGACTGGCACAAACCCCAGCTTTATCCCTACACAAAGGCCTACCAGATATTGGAGGTTTTGCCTGACACACATACTGCAGGTTAGGGGTCTCTGAGAAACACATTCATTTGCTTATTAAACTATGAACAAGAAATCCATATAGAAGTATAAGCAGACAGTCTCTGTACTTGGCAGCCACAGGATCACAGAGCAGGTGAAGTGGGAAGCAAGTTCTGGAGATTACCCAGTGCAGGCATCTGCTCAGACTTGGACACTAAAAGCAGACAATAGTTATACCCTTGAGAGCAGACCACTTCCCTAAAAATGAGTACAATATCCTAATCTCTCTAAAGCTAGTGAATATTTCCTAGTTTTTATGTGCAAATTTCTTCTTTTCAGATAACTATTTTCTGTTGCAATTTTAGACGTTAAAAGTTTCAATTGACACATTTTCTACTTCAAGTTACACACTGCCGACAGCATCACTGCAAAAGATGACAATAGCTTCATTCTGGTTTCTGACACTCACAAGGCAATGAAATGATTTGACTAAAATGGAGTTTACAGGGAAAAAGATCTCAGAATAAAATGTGACAGAAATCTTAGCCAAAAGGCTCTTCACCTTAAACAGCCATGTCTGAAAAGCTAATTAGAATCAAAAAATTTGTGCACAATAGCAGGTCTTCTATGGAGGCATGCACATGGAATGAGTGCTGCCACTAGGATTCAAATCATGCTGGAATAGGGGGGAAAACAGCCTTTCCATTGTAATGCATATGAGTCCTTCTCAATAACCACCTGGCCTAGAGACCAGGTAAAGTGTGCGGAGAAGAAAGCTTCCCACTGGATCAAGGTACAAGCTGCCTATGCCAAGTCATGCATCAGTACTCCCTCAATAATTATTTTTATCATAAGTATCCCATTCTCCTTTTTTACAGTGCTATCAAGATAGACAGTAAGTTATCCCAGAAAGCTGAGAAGTTAAAAAGCTTTTCTGTGCTCTGAAATCCTCTCTTTCAGAGGCATCAGCACAGTTTTTATGGTAGTCGAGCAGGATAAAAAGCTGTCTCAAATTCTTCTGTTATTGTCTAGTTGAGTACAGCAGCATAATCTCACAAGGCCAGCTTTAGAAAGTGAGAGAACTCTCTCTAAAAACTATGCTATTTAAACTATAGTCTTAATGAATGATAGTTGTCAATCCACTAGCTTTTTCCAAGGTAAAATTCAATTCACATTCAAAATACCATTGTACCATTTCAGAGCTAGAAATGCAGCAGAACAAAACATTGCATCAGCTCAAGGCTTATTGTTCAGTAAAAAAAGGAATAGACTTCCATCAACACTTAACGTGAAATTTTGAAAGAGTAATAGTAGTGCAAGTATGCAAAGCATCCCAAAGAATTAGAAAACTGTAAAAACTAACAGTTTTTAAAAACACCCCTTTAACTTCTCTACATACCAAATTCAAACAGCAAACCAAACCCACTTAGCAACAGACACATAAGAACCAGAGAAATAAGAACATGAAACAGTTCATAAAAGCAAAGTCATGTCTTCCAAGAACATGAGCAGTGTGATAAGGAACAGCTAAAAGGTAAAAGCACTTGTAAAATCACTATATTTGAATCCTGAATCAGTGGTTTTGCCAGTAGCATATTTAAACCAGCTATATTAAAGACTGGAACAGAGGTGGCACATCAGGCACAAGCTAAACAGAAAAAAGTCTCAACGAGCCAGAAAAGCAACTTGTTACACCCTCTAGTTCAATTGCTGCTAGTGGCAGCTGATCCATTGTTCCCATTTACCATCACTTGGAAGCCAATGGGGGTTTTATGAACATCATGGTGTTCCCATGTCCATCACTGCTGATTTGAAATTGAGCTGCCACTATGCTGAAGAGAGTACATTATATTTTGATGTCCCCTGGAAAATCTCCCGTAATCAGGAGCACAAGAGAGTAATTCTTGTCAGTTCAAATCATTCCTTTCCTTAATTTCTGAATTTTACTTTGATTGAATTACTCTTTGTGTTGTACATCATCACTGTCCAATTCTTCGCAGATCTTTAGCCACAGAACAAGCAAGGACGAATTTTTGACTCATCAAAAAATAAAATAAACCAACACTCTACAGGTACTGGTTTGCTGGTTTTGGTCTGGCAGGGGGGTTTTCCCCAAATTTTAATTAAGGAACCCTAGAAGCATTTATTATTGCACACCAACCCTGTCAAAGAGTTCATGTATAAGTCACAGAGGATGCTGTCAGTTTTTTAAGCACTTAGAAAATTGGAAGTGATTATTGATTAGGCAAAAGCCATGTCTTCCAAGACTATAGATAGGACTATGTGAACCAGGCTACAGAGAAGAAAAATTACTCTTTTCACAGTGGCATTCTCTGCAAGCAGCATTTAATAGCGGCGCTTACAAAAACAGAGTAATTCAGGACTGCATGGAAAAGGTTTTTCAGGAGATTGATAATTGGATGCAAAGCATTAGATCATGAGTGATTCAAACATAATCCAGCACCATGCTGACCTTTAGTGGTTGCTATTCGAAAGCCTAAGAAAATACAGTGATGATCTCATTCCAGTCTTTAGCGAGAAGGTATCAGTTTCACAAAAGCACAGACATAGCTGGAATTAATTGTCACTCTTGTTGTCAATCACCAAGGAGATAATGGATTCTGTCAGGCTTCAGTCTACTCAGACATTGTCTAGACTTCTTAAAAAGGCACATTTTTCTGCTCTAAACCTACAACCTATGAACCCTTCCGCAGACACAAAGACAGCAAGGTGAGATACTTCTGTATTGCTCCTCAAGTTGAGCAGAGGCAGAGTCTCTTCACCACATGAACACCCTAATTTGACTCACAGTTCTACAAGCTGTATTATGGAATTGTTTTCTGTTTCACTTGTTTAAGAGAGGCCAAGGCAAACTGAAGGAAATGATTTGGCAAACATACCACCTACTCCTGCTTCCAGTCACAGAGAAAGTCAGAGAAAACTCAGGAAGAACTCCAGTACATAACTTCTTTTGTACACCAAAATTCACATTATCAGTCTGACAATAAGCCGTTAGTTTGGAATACAGGGAATTTCTATCCACCCCATTTCTAGTCTCTGATGAGCTCAGTTTAGGATAGATAGTGAAACAGGTTTCTCTCCCATCATATAGAAATACTGTTGTTTCAAGGTCAATCCTACAAGAAACCTTGTTCTAAAACTGCTCATTGAGCGCTAGGTCCATCACTAAAAACAGAAACCTAATTCACCAGGTAAAATGCACTCTGCAAAAATGCACTTTGTTACCACACCTAAAAAAGAAATCCCATACAAACTTTATGTGGTTTTGTATCAGATTAAATTTGTATCATAATTAAAATGTTAAACTCACTGCAAATACAATTTATGTGACTTTCTTAAGTCTAATGTTAGCCTTCATACAGTCTGGACAAACTTATCATTTAAGAAGACTTCTCACAGAAATTGACCCATAAATGCAAGGTTCACAGAGGTCATGATCAACAAAAACCTAGTTTTACAAAGCTTCTGGATTATATTTAAGGCTACTGAATCCCAGACAACAGAACTAATTCTGCGTTACCATAAAAAATTAAGCACAGTTTATCTACCAGTCAGAATTAGAACTAGTGAGCATAAATGAAAGCATTATGAAACAATATTTCTGTAATTAGTCATAGGGGTCTTTTGTTCTCGACTGTGGCTCAATCAAGAGCAGCTGAACTCTTACTAATGCTCTGCTGCTTCAGCTCTGACTCTGAAACCACCTGTACTAATTTATCCTTAAACCAGATACATTGCCAAAGAAAAGTCTGACTGATTACAAGTTTAGGTTAAGTAATTAGTACCAGCTGCATAAATAGCTTGTGTATCTGCTTTTAATGATCGGAAGAAAATATCACTCAGCTTCAAAGATACAGCACATAATGATCTGCATTTCTGGATTCTGTCTATAAACTAATTATTTTGTTTGGTGCTCTTAGCAATTAGTTCTTGTTACTGGAAATGCTATTCCACATGGGGGAATTCTTTGTACTAACATTTTCACCCCTTTGATGGGAGGCTTCTATTTATACGAGGGTTTTTTTGTAAAAGTACACAGTTTGCTTGTTTGGACAGGTTTTGTTACTTTTGTGTACTTAAGAGCAATTTTAAAACATTCCCATCCAAAGAGGTATCGTACAACAAAATGGGATTTGAAAGGTTAAAGAGCATCTGTTCTAACTATTCATTTCTGAAACTATTCCAGTAGTGCTTTCAGCTGGAACAGCTATTCCAGCTTTAATATTTCCTTAGTAATGATAGTGTTCTCATGGCTATTAAAACAAAACACACAAGATAAAATACCTTTCCATCACTCATGATGTTCAGTCATCCCCTAAACACTCCTGTCCATTCATGAGGCTCTCGCAAGCCACAGGGACATTTTCCACTGCTCCTAACTCCAGATGCCTTCATGTCTTCCAAATACTCTCAACATTTATTGCTTTTTACAGCACTTCTGTTAACATTCAAATTCCATATTTGTATTTAAAGTTAATTTCAATTTCCTTAATACTGAGTTTTCCAGTTGATACACCCCTATATGCATGTTTCCAATCTCTATTAAAAGCAGTAGAATTTGATAAGTTTAACAAGAAACCAAACCACAACATCGTGTGTATCACATCTCCAGAAAGTTTCAGTCTTTGATCATTTTCTTTCACAAGAATGACAAAGGGTAGGACTAGGTCTCTTTTGAACTGTGAAAGAGCAAACAAATACCTAATTCCTTCACACTTACAGACTGTGCCAACACAAATCATACTTCAGATCCTCACTCATAT
Source organism: Rhagologus leucostigma (assembly GCA_013397725.1). Classification (NCBI taxonomy): domain Eukaryota; kingdom Metazoa; phylum Chordata; class Aves; order Passeriformes; genus Rhagologus; species Rhagologus leucostigma. Next base: position 59,991 of record VZTD01004524.1, read on the forward strand.
CAGTAAATATAGGAACACACAAATCACTTTCAAAAAAGCATTTGCATTTTGTACAAGTTTGTATGTACACAGATATTAAAGGGGAGTCAGAGCTTTCGTTCCTAGTACAGAGATACATATTTCTTTAAAAATTAAAGTGTCAATGAAAAACAGAAAAAGTTAAGACAGTAATATTTAAACCCCTTTCACCCTGCAGTTAACATGGATTTACAAGCAATTGTATTACATGTATATAATCTAGCAAGGATGGTCCACATTTACTACCCTCAGGGAAGAAAAGAAATCAAAATACACAAGACTAAAAAAACCTCCAGGAAATTACGAATTGCTCTTGATAGCCCAGCTAAGAGTACCACCGAACTCAGCCAAGTCTGAACAGAACACACTCAGGCTGGAGCCACCAGTTTGGGTGACTTTGTGAAGCAAACCCAAGTTTAATGGACCAGCATTAAACTTAAGCTGCTTCAGATGGACACGCACTGCAGTCTGCTCTCCTTGTTAGTACTGCCTTGAGAGAACTGAGCCTGCAATATACAAATTTTTCAGGCATCCAAATTAAATTCTCAGTTAAAATATGAGTTAAAACCCTCTACTAGGAGTCAAATAAAAAATTTTCACTCAGCCTAAGAGACTTCTCAAGCATATCATGCATAAAGCACTCTTTAAAGTCCGTTTCTATATTCATGTGTAATTTACACCTGCATCAACTCACTTGATCTTTCTTGCAAGTAAAGACAGCATAAATCTGTGGGATTGTGTACATTTATACACACATTTTCCAACAAGCCTGGAGAAAAATGAGGAGGGAAGGGCGGAATAAAGAGGCACAGAGTCTTTGTATAATTTTTGAGAAAGTGATAGGAAATGCTTGGGCCATGTAGCTTCTTCCCAAAAATGGATTAAAAATTTTCCATAGGTGCTCTCTAAAGCACGTGTTTGCAAAGCACAGAGCACCTTTATGGGATGTTCACTACCTTCTCCAGCTTAGTTTTTGTCTCATTGACAGAAGTTGCAGAGCAATGCAATTGAAAAATCATTAATACCATAACAGCCACAAGACTGATGGACCTACAGCCAGCTCTTGACATTTTGTGGAACTGTAAATTGTGAAGTACTTGCTACATTTCAGTTTTATTTTCTCTACACTTCACAGTACATAACACGGCTGATTTGCCCTCAGTTATCAGTGTCATCTTTGCCCTTCTTCCAAAACATAATGGGAACATGATTCCTGCCCCACCTGAACCTGCTTAAAGCAATGTTGCTCCTCAGCAACTTGTTTCAAGTTGCTTGCAGATTTATCTCTATTTATCCTGCCTTTGCTCTAAATAAAATGCATAGGACTACATCTTTCTAATAATACAAGCACTGAAAACTATGTAAACCTCAAGAGAAGCGATTGACTACTGCAGCATCTTCCACCTTGTCCATCTCCCCACTTTGTTCTTTGCAGAAGCTCCATGAAGTTATAACCTGCAGCAAACACCCTCCAGGGAAGGCTACATGACAGTTCAACAACATCTGGCACAAGCTAGAAATTAGAAATAAAAGCTAAGTTTGGTTGCACGTGTCACAGAACCTGCTCATCTTGCCAGTGACTTACTGTACTCCACAATAGCTGCATATCCACAACACTCACCCACCATCATCATACCACTGACCTTCTTCAGCTCTTTTCAGGTGCACAGTCTCCTGTTTAACTACTAGTCACCAGGAATATTTAAAGGAATTCAGGCATACTTTCTCCAGCAATCGCCTGAATATGAGAAACATGGATTATCAATCACAGGCTACAAAGATGGCACTGATGATCTTGGTCAGCACTGTGCCCTGAAGGTTACTGCAGGCACAGAGTAGTTCAGCAGCAAGATAATCTCCCCTCTTCTACATTATCTGAAAATATTTCTTTACGTCAGCAGGGAGACAACCCTTAGATAGCTACACCAGAAATCCACACCTCATCTCATTCTTTATTTTCAGTGTTTGTCTAATAGTTCTTTCAGTGGCTCTTCCCCAGCATAACACTTAACTTCCACAAATACAAGAATAATATTTCAAACTACACCCACTTCTCTTCATACCACATTGCTCTATATTCAGGAGGGCAGATGAAGTTCTGATGTATTTGAAACAAGACCACTGCCTGCAGAAACTGTACTAAGGTACTACTGGTGGCTAAGAGAATCTAAAACTCCCTCAGAATCATGTCATTGCCCAAAAACACCTAATACTTGGATTCCACTCAAGTCTTCCCTAACATATTACTGACATATTTCAAGCACTACAGGATCAGATGCTACTTAAATGTGAACATTCCAGTGTGTTACTAATTGCACAAATTGTGACTGAATTTCAATCACAATTGAATCTGAGCGTTTTCAAGCCTCAATTTCCTCCCTCATATTTCCATTGAGAAATTTAATTTATGGTAGAATCCACTACATCTTCTCTGAAGGCAGACAGAATACAGGTCCCAAACAACTTGGAGCTGCAGTAAAGAAAAACACTGGAAATACTTTAAGCAACCCAGATTGCCTTCAAGACTTGTGTACAAACACTCCTGGATCATTCAAGGAAGTATATTAATTCAAGACCTCTGGAAAAAGATACTAATTAAAATGTCTGCCATCTCTCCTTGCAGTCACCAGGTTTATGTTTGGTGCCTGCTTCCTTGGCTTCAGCACAAGGAGGAGTTGGCATTTTTAATTTACAAGCTGCAGGTAAACTTTGAAGATGTTACTTGCCATTGGTAATACTGGCTGTTCAATTTACCCTCTTCATATCTGCTTCTTTCTTCAACACCTTTCCCCACACAGGAAAAAACTACCTAAGTACTCTTCAGAGACTACAAACACTTCAGGGCAGGAAGCTTGAACAACTTAACCTCTTCTTTGCAAGTTCTATAAATGCTATTTCATGTAACTCACTATATTCATCACTCCACCTTTTCCATAGGCCACAGGAAAACACTGCATTTATCCCTCCACCCTTGAAGCCCACCAGAGGAGTTCTGGTGTCTCTGCCATCATCTTTAGGAGCAATAGACTCGGAAATGCTGTTTTTAAGGAAACTGACAATTATACTCACAGCATACGCTGTTTGCCTCTGCAAGTTATAGTGAAGATTTCCATTCTTTTCTCCAATGATAGATTCAAAGTGTGCATTAAGTTTATATAAGATGAGTATATAACTCGAGAGTGACAGCTGCAGCCCCACAAAGCCACTGAAAGGTTATTTTGTCCTACAAAAGAAAGTAAGCACCTTTCAGAGGCATCACTGTTTCCTTCTCTGCTGGATACAGATCCCTTCAGGCAGATTTGGCACACACAGCTACATTAAGAGGACAAGATAGAGCAATTCTGTCAGTGCAATTCTGTCACAAAAACAGGTTAAACAAACCTGCCACCAAGAGGCTTTATTACAAAGGCAATTCTCCTCTGATTCACGAAAGGTCTATGTGCTACATAGCCAAGCAGAGGTTCCCAGACCATGTTGGCAAAGCAATCTCCACCTTCTCCCAACAGTAAAGCAGCATGTTGATCTCTAGTAAAAAATATTCACAGCCCTGATCCCTTTGCTATCAGTTCTGTAACACGCACTGCCCTGATTAAATTAATGAAAGCCCATCAACCACCAGCAGTTTTAAGATTTACGTGCAGCTCTCCTGCTCTTAGCAAAAAACCATGAACTCAGCATTTAAAACCCAGATAAAGTGCTTGGAATAGCACATTGCATCTCTTTCTTAATGACAGTCCCACTATTCCCTAAAGTTTGGCAAGTTCTCCTCCAAAGCAGCAACAAGTTGTTGGCCAACTGATCAATAGTTTGCTCTAGTACAAGACAGGACTAACACTGAACCAGGTACCTTTAAAGTCACCAGGAACCAGCAGATAGCAGTTGGCTTCTCTTACAGACACACCTCTAAACAATCTTGGCTCCCAATTCATGGCTCTCATGACAGGTCCAATGTCATGCACCCTGGGATCCACACATGAACAAATGGACTAAACAACATTGCTCAAATCCTGCTGCACTTGCTTAACTATAATAAGATTTCTCAAGAGAGCTTTACTTTGTGTCAGTTTTGCTCTCCTTCAATCCTGCAGTTCTTCTGCAAGTTTCTGCTCAAGACTTAGCACAGACTACACAAAAATCAGAAAACTGGAACTCAGAAGTATTTCAACAATTAAGCTTTCTTCTGGAGTAGTACCAACCATATAAATCATACAATACAGACTATTTCCCTGATTTGAAATTAAAAAAAAAACAACAACAAAAACACTAATAAAAGGACCTTAACAGATTGAATAAGCATTTACCAGGTCAATGAATAAAATGGTCAAGGTTTCTCTCAAAGGGAAAAAAAAACCAAACAAGTCTAGGTGAGAGATAATAGGCACAGCACCCTGTGTCACATTTTATGTCTTGAAGAATAAATAATGGCGATGTTTGGACAAGTATTTCTCAAAACAAAGCCTGTAGTGGCCTGTGAGGATAAAGAGTCACATTTATCAAATGCCAACTAGTCAGTAACTCACTTTGACTTTAAAAAACTGAACTCAAGGACACTGGGCAAAAGCAAGATTTGAGAACTGTAGCTATACTCTCCAATTTCTAACATGTGAAACCTATTTTGATGGCCATAACCAGCAAGACATATTCCTTAGTGCACGCATTCGTAATATTCAAGTTTGTTATGCTGGGTGATTTAAAGTGACTCTGCAGAAAAACTGCTTTGTGAAGACAGTAGACAAGCAAAACTTAGAGGCCACAAACAGTAGAACGGGAAAAACTGAACAAGCACTGGCTAACAATAACAGTTCAGTTCATGCACTTGTGTATGCAGACCTAGCCAAGACAACAGAAGCTAAATAAAAAATTTGCAAGTACAATTGAGCAAAACTTAAAAAAATATCACTTTACTTAAGACAGCAATTTCATATGAGCATGATGCTGAACATTTAGAAGAACCAAAATAATTGAATATTGAAGCAGGAGGATAAGAGTCCATACCATTGACACAAGATCATTTTTTCCTCTTAAAAAGAAATCTCTTCTATTTTCCTTAAGACTGCTAAATTGCACTAAATATTAACCTTCCTAAAACTGCACAATTACAAACCCTAATAAAAGAAACTTGAGACAAGAAAAACCAGTGATATATATGGATACATTTCAAGGTAGAGACTCTTCTGTTTCAGATTTTAGTGCATATTGACTATCCATACACATCTATTTGAAATCCCAGCTTAAGTCTTTCACACAATTTCTTCTACTTCTCGGTATTCTTTTAATGAGGAACTAAGATCTTAATAAAGCTATTCATTTCATTGTATCAGAAAGTCCTTTGTCTGCTATACATTTTCTATGCAGCTCTATACACGCATACATATGCCCAGTGTATGCATCTGTATATTTATATTTACACTAGGATTACCTAAATACCCATCTACAGTTCTGTATTTATGGTCACAACTAGAACCGCACAGCTACATTAGATCTGAATCAACGTATTTTGATGGCGGTCGAACCATCTTCAGTCCATACTGGGGTTTACTACTATTTAAGAGAAACAGGCTCCGGGAGCAAGATAAAATGTCCTAGATGTCCCAGTTTCTTGAATGCATTATTTGTATCTCTTGTAATAACAAGTATCCATGTACCTAAGTAAAGATAACCCAGATCAGAGCCTGTCCATGGGGTTCAAACTAACCCACTTTACATGGATACCTGACAGACTGACAGCAAAATGCTGTCATCTTACCAACCACTATTAAAAGCAGACTTCTGTATGAGGCTTCCATAGAGGCTTAGGCAGTGCTGTTACATGCATATTTCACACTTGGTTTGCTATAGGAAGCAGCAAAATTAGTATTGTATGTTCACCAATATAAATAAGACAAGACCAAGTACTTTCTCTAAAGTAGTATTCTCACATAACACAGGAGCCCCCTGAAGTCTTAGATACAACCAAGTTCTATGAAATACACTGCTGATATACCTTGCAGATGAGATAAGACAGAATTTTACACCAATCTCAGTTTTCCATCTTAATATATTCTCTTTGTTGTGACAGGTAATTATGGAGAGCAGGACAGCCTTCTGAATTCCTGTCTTGTGAAACAAAGATCACTTTAATTAACATAACCAGTACAACAAAACATTTTCTAAACTTCCACTCAAGAGAAAAGATTCCCTCACAAAGACAGTAGCTTGAGGGCATCGAGAGGATTTCTTCGACTTAGGAGACAGGGACAGAGCAACATTGCTTGTTTGTTTTCAATTTTGTGGAGGTCCTCATCTGGTTCACCAGCTATCAAGAACTGGCAGAAGTGTCGCCTATCTTATCTGAACAGTTCTTATCTTGCTTCTCTCGAGACAAGCAGCAGTACTTATTACTGCTAAAGGAAAAAGCACTGCCTGGTATCTCTTAAAACTCAGATTCTCAGAAAGAAAAGAACAGTTTAATACTTCAAACAATAACACTTTCTTCCTTCAATAACGCTTATGTATTTTTACCGTTTCAAAGTTTCCAAATAAAGCTTACAAATTAAACACATTAATGCTACATTCAAATATTTCTCTTCTAACCTAAGCCAGAAAAAAAAAAAAAACAAAAAAAACACAGAAAGAGAGAGAGAGAGTTTTACTACAAGAAGTCTCAGTTTTCCATATGAGAAGCCACGTTCTCAACAGACAGATGACAGAAGAGTCAACATTACTGAAGAGGGTTAAAGTGAGCTGTCAAATTACCTTCTCTCCTCTGAGGATATGCACTACCCCACCAGCATGTATCTAGTTCTCACATTCAGAGTACGAGAGCCAGGACTAAAACACGTCTGCTAGGCCTAACAAGGTCCACGGCACCTTGTTATCACATATGATATATCATATATATCACATATAACATATGTTATCTTTGTGATAACATATGATGTCTATCACATAACACAGACAGAACATATTCTATTTGTTTTAGTCCCTTGGATTCCTTGGACTAAGCAAGAAAATTAGCAGCCTCCCAGTCTTCCTATGGGCCATTCCCAGGGATGGGACCACCAGAGAACCCTCCCTGAGTCAGGCTATGAACAAAGGCCCATGCAGCAGAGCATGCAGATATCCTGCTGAAAGACACTGCCACCACTCCTCTTTCCCCATGGATAAAGGGGGTGATGAGCAGTGCACCAGGAGCAGGAAGCTCTGCTAAGTTTCCACCCTTGCCATACATTTTCTCTTCACTAGATAGCAATTCACTTGCAGGAAGAAAGACTTAACTAATAGAACCTATTCTTTTTATTGCAACAAAGAGGGAAATGGGAAAAAATAGCTTGAAACTATACCAGTTTCAAGCCATTATTAACTACCAGGCACACACTGACAGTAGGAAAGACAAAGTGGCAAGAAGACTTTCAGTAGCCAAAGAGCTCTTTCATCATCTGACCAGCTTAATATATTGCATTAAAATAAGTATTAAAATACAGAGAAGTCAAGTATATCTAGTAATTTTACAAGGAGTATCCAGTTGCAGATTTTTTTTGCACAGGACTAAATTTAATGCATCCTTGCCATGTACAAAAAAAGCCTTGTGAAATGAGCGGTGCTAACATTTTCTAACAAATGAGGTGACATTACAGAACAGGATCCTTTTTGTTACTCGTGAAAAGAACATGCTCTTGGTGCAATTGATTTCACACATAAAAGGCAACGGTTTCAAAGACCAACACTGCTATTTTTGGCCAGTTAGTAGAAACCCATTTCTAAAGCTGATAGCAGTTCTGACAATTAATTACAACCTAAAGATCAAGCATGTCAAATCCTTATGAAATTCCCAGACATGAATCAGAATGACTCCTGAGGGCCTCCATAGTGTTCAGAGCAAGTATTCCCTCTTTTTGCAGATCATCTTTCAGTGTCTCTGAGCTGCACAGATTATCAGCATGAATATTTTATGGAATAAGATCAAGGTAAATAGAGCCAGGAGGGGTACAATTTCCTGAGTTTATGTACAACAGACTTGCCACTGGTAAATTGCTGCTCAGTTAGACACTTATACATATTACAGCCAGGTGAGTAGTGGGGAAAGACTCACAAACAAGACTGAAATATATTGCAGGGCAAACTGCAATTCTACCAATCCACACCTGCAAAATTCATTTTCTACAACCGTGCTAGGCAGTCCATAAAGGTTCCTAATGAATTTGTGCAGCAGCAATACAGGTCTACAAATACATTAAGAATATTAAAATATATATATATAAATATTACGCCATAATGTTCTTTATGCTGACCTAAATCAGGGTAAGAGCTGAAGGACGTTTCCTGGTGAGCTCACAGGCCTAAAGATATAAGCCAGCCATGACTGTCCCCAAGGATGACGAAAGGGGCAGTCTCCACTCTTCCAAGCAGGCTGAGCTAATCAACACATCTGAACATCTACTGCAGAATTTGCATAAGAAATCGACTGAAACAGTTTGTTGTTATGGATTCATTTTGCCAAAAAAACAAGTGTAATAGGTTGGCACAGTAACGACTTGAAGTTTTCCACAACACCATAAAGTGCTGATTCTTCTCAAAAAATAAAGTGGATTCTGATGTACTATTTAGCCTTCCTGGAAAGAGATCAACGGCATGAGGTAATGTTGAATTTGCCATCTCCAGGCTTCCTAAGACTGGACAGAAAGTTTGAAATGTATTTGGACTCTGATTAAATTCAGCAATGATATTACAAGAGCTTTTAAGTAGACAAACTGCAACAGTATTTACTTATTTTCTTCTATTCCTCTTCCATGGAGTCAGGCACTTACAAAAAAATACCTTGGGAAACTTTTTACTTCTACAAAGGTGTATTGACTTTTCGACACTATGATAATCAAATTCAACATGGAAAATACAAGCCAAAATAGAAAATCTAGATTCTGAAAGAAGATATCAACCAACTCAAATCCAACTTTTAAAAACAAAATCCTCAAGAAATGAGTCGCCCACCCCCGAAACAAATGCAACAGGAGAGGCAACTTTAGTTTTGGATTCTCTTCTGCTTTCTCTGTTTATTTTACATGCAAACCCTATTTTATTAGTTACTGCTAAGGCACTGGCATTTTCCAGCCGGCCAGCCAGATGAACAAAAGCCCAGCTAAAAGGCATTTAGCAGCAAGATATATTTCTCTTTTCTCTGCTTTACCAAACAGCCCACCTTCTGAAAGGACACCATCTTCACAGCCACAAACCAGGCCACAGTTAAATGCTGCACTTCGAGTCAGCTTTGTGATTCTTTAGCACTGGTGGGAGGAGCTACCACACTCATAGCAAGTTAATAGCCATGTTTCTACCCATTAGGAGAAAGCGAGAAAGCATAAGAGAACTCCCTTATCTCTGACAGCTTTCAGAAGCGGTATGGAAAGCAAGGAGAGAACAAGCCAGACACCACTATTTTTAAGTAAGCACACTTCTGCCTAAGTGCCAAATTCCATCCTAATAACAGAGACCTTTTAAGCCACTGTGACACATTAAAGTGTGAGTTTGTTCCTAGAACTACATTATTATGTTATTCTGCTGTAGTAGTCTTAGGTTTCTTAATGATTTACACTAAAGAATTTAGATAATACTTTTGGAGAAAGACCAAAGTACACCTTACATTAGAACACGAAGCAAACAGCCATAACTGCTGAGCCTCACAAGGCTCCAAAATACCTGCCAGACAGGAGGAAAAAACCCACATCCAACACGTGCACATACAAACAGTCCCTCCCCTTGCCCAAACAAACCAGCACCCAGGTAGCTCTGGCTTGCTCCTCCATGAGACACACTGTACACACAAGACTGTTCATTAAGATATTAGTACCTACATAGAAGAGGCTGGTAGCTATCAGAGCTGTTACCAGCAATTAAGAACAGCAATCCTTCACACCTTGCCAACTCAGCACCTTGCACTCCCATGCAAAATCTGCAGTGGTTAGCTTTTATTTTCCTCTACCCATCTTAGAGCCACTCACTATCTAATCAGAGCTCTGATATAAGCAACTGTGCCAAAAAGAGGAGCTAATTCCAGAACAATCTTTCCTTGGCAGCTTTATATAACACAAAGCAGCCCTGAAACAGGAAACACCTTCCAAGCCAGGCAGTTTTATTTCCTCAGGTGTCATTGCCACAGCTGAGCAAACGTTTCTAGCAGAAATTATGGAGTGGTAAGTTTTGGCAACTGCTCCAAGTGTTCATCAGCCTTGTACGGAAACTTGCAGCCTATTAGAAAATATTCTAGCAGATTAGGCACTGAAAATATATAACTTCTTTTCACGTCCTTGATGATATATACAATAGAGAGCATAGTCTATATTAAAGTTTGTAACACTCCTACTTAAGGAGAAGACTGTAGATTTAAGGAAGAAGTAGTTCCAAGCAACAAAAGTAACAAAAAGATGCATACAAAAGATTTATCACTTGTTACACAGGAAAAATAGAACAGGCAGTTTAAACTATTTTAAAATTGCATCATTTAAGATTGCCACCTGAAACTGTTGCCATTATGCCATTTAAGTAAACACATCACACCTGGTAAGCGCTGTGCTCGAGAGACAGCAATTACAGATGCATTACAGGATAACCAGCTAAATTGTTTACATCCAAGTACCATGCTATGCTCTGTTTCCACATTCTACACATTCTGTTAAAAAAATACTTGATGCAAAATATAAATACTCCAGACAAAAGAAGTTAAAAAAAAAAAACCCAAAAACCAAACCAAACAAAAACCAGCCACTTACTTCTCTCAGCACACACAAGTTTGTCAAACTAGAACTTGCTCTTCCTACTGCTGCATCTTTTTCTACATTGAAACCAGTATCAGAAGCCAGGACAAGGGATGAAATTAAAAATAAAACAGATGATACTGGAAGCCAATTTTTGCTTATGCGATTTCAGGGCACAGAACTGACAAGCAGCAGGGAATGCTTTGGCCCAGGACTTTAAAAAGTCATGGTGCATTTTACTGCTAAGTAAAAGGCAGGTCAGAAAAATTAACATCAACAGGAGTGACAATTCTGTTGCATTTTGGAATGTTTTCTTAGACTTAAAACCACTGTAATTGCAGCCCTTCCTCAACCTGATGCAGGATTGACATCTTCACAGTGTCCCCTTAAAGAGAGTTGTATTTTCAGATGATCAGCTTTTATATAATCATATTTTTCATATATAAGCTTCCTTATTGCAGGTTAAACTTAAAAAAAAAAAGAAATCAACTTTCAAGACTGTTGAAAGCTAAGACAGCCTACTTGGCATCAATTCTTTACAGTGAACTATCAGAAGAAAAAATATGTTCAGTTTATAAAAAAGTTTTTGAATCTTGGTTTTATCCTGAACATAGTAGTCAGTACTTATTCCTAAGACAGCATAAAGAACATCTAAGCATGAACAGTTTAAAACCCTTCATAAAGTAAAGGCCTATGTCTTTGTTGAAAGAAACCTAGATTCCTAAAGCACATGTAAATACAAAAACTTGGAGCTATCTTTTTTGTTTGCTATTCTTTATGAAAACAGCATCGATCCTCATTCTAAAGAGCCACAAAGAGCCTGACGCTCAAGGAGCAGCTATTGATCCATGTAGAGGATCAAGGTTACTGTAATCAAATTTCAGCGTCTCACAGTAAATTTCAGTTTATCATGTCATTCGTAACTGATAGTCCTTCATCTCCGAGACAGACCTTCTCCTCTTCTTTCTTGTCTGAACACACTAGAGTAATGTGAAAAGCGTACACAAGTTCAAGGAGAGGTTGGACTGTTTCCTAGAAGCACAGTGCTTTGAGATGTACTGTATTGGCACAAACTATCTCACAAGTCTCTGAGCTACAGGTATCGGACACTCTTACAGTACTTGGGAACTGTCACACTTTTCGTTAAATATCTGCTGGGATTCACTGCCAAAGACAAAACACAGTTTGAGGTAGAGGCTGAATCTGAGCCAGTAGGACACTCAGTTTTTAGTGTTATATTAAAGAATACTAACCAGCTCATGTCTCCATTAATACCTGTCTGCAGTATAAATACAAGTTGCAGGATTTGTTTATCAAGAGAGAAGCTCATGCACCGTCGGGGGGACCGAAACGAATGCCTCCAACCCACTGCAGTTTACAACTGCCAGTTCAGCAGCAGCTGAAAGCCAATCTACAGTAGCTCATCCAAGACACAGCATGCAAACACAAAATTCCAAGGATCTGCAAGATGTCACATTTAATTTCTCCAACACACACGGTATTTTTAAGGAGAAAGAGAGCTAAAAGAAGGAGATGCTCATCATCTCATCCACCTCGTGTGGTTGGGGAGCACATCTGGACTCCTCCAAAGCCACAATCCACAACCCATTCTCCTTTAAACAATGGTGGACTTTAATCCAGCAAACATTAGAATATCTTCTGTGAGATAACTAATTTGCTTATTCTTTATGAACAACAGGTTGTAGCTATTACCTTAGTTTGCACATCAGCAAATTCTTACAGGAGTTTGTAAGCAAAGTTTTTTAAAGTTATTAAAACTATTAAAAATTCTCACATTATTTTAAGCAATTATTTAATATTTACATGTTTTAAAATATTATTTATCAAAAATATATTTTTATATTTTTAATTTATTTAAACACATTTCTTAAGTAAGTCCTTCTACAAATGTGGGGTTCAGAGGACTTCTGGCATTTCTAGGTGTAGGAGGACTTTAATTTGAAAGGAGGCTTTTTCCAATAAGACAGTTCAGTTCTATATAAACTAAGTTTCAAAAAGGAGTCCTTTTTATGGTTTTAGAGTAAAGAAATCCCTTTATGTCAGCTAAAAAGCTCTTAACCAAAATAAGGAAAAATCTTTGGTCATAAATATGAGCCAATTTAAGTAAACAATAAACAAACAAAAACTATCATTACAAGTGAAAAATGAGTCCTGGAGCTTTTTTCAGCAGTTATTTTTTTTACTTCCCACACTCTCACAAAACACATCAAGAATTCTTCAGCCAAACACCTGCCCAACAGTAATCCACAGAAAAAAAACAGCCATTAAGAAAGCAAACACAATTGTATCATTTATACCTGCTTTGTAACAGAAATAAATGCAATATCAAGAGCCTTCCCCCATTTTGGATATTTATGCACTATGCAGAAGCCTAGCACTTGTTTGTTTGCTAATGGTTTAGACCTCAAACAGGAAAAACCCCCACAAATATTCCCCAACCAACAGTATAAGTCAGCATATAAAAACTCAACATTTACTGAGTATCACAGCCATAAACCTGCCCAACAAAGAGAGAGTAAGACAAACTTCATACTTATATAGCAATCTAAACTGAAAAGCATTAAAATATACCACACGGACTCACTACTACAACAACCAAGAAAAAAACAATCTCTGCTATCAATCTTCAATAGCCAGCTCACACTTCTTTTGCCCTGTTTTATGAACCACTTCTTCCTACAGAATCCTTTCCAGGCCCTTACTTCAAGCCTACTATCTTTGATAGGTCAGCTACAATACTTTGTTCTATAAAATAACAGAAGTCATACCAACTTTTACTCATCCACTGAGTCAGAATGCTCAGGTATCATTACTTTACACTCACTCTATCAGGTTCTCCTTTCACCAAGTGTAAAGGTGGCATAGTGAAAGAGCTCTAGAACTTTCTGCTGTTATGAAGGCACTTGGTCCAACTGCAGCTGTTTCCTCTTTCTAATAGAAACACCTTGATTGATTACAGCTGTGCCTCATTTGTTTCATCACCAGGTTTTCCTGAGGAGTAACGCTAACTATCCAAATTTTAGCCCTGTAGGAGCTAAAACTAAATTATATAAAAATATACAAATATTTCTATTATTTATAAATTTAAATATTCATAATTTATATAATAAGACTACATTTTAGCCCTCTAGGGGATAAAATTAAATGGAGAACAAGCAGAAAGACAAGGCAAGCATGGTCTCACCAAGAGATAAAAAGAACTCAAGGCCCCTCAAGGCAATTTGAAAAAGTTTCCCTCAAATAGTAAAGATCACACAAGCAAAATAGGAGTCTCCAAAGTATCTAATAGAAACACTTCGTATAGTTACAACTATATGTTGACCATTTAATTAAGTAACTAACAGGTATTAAAACCCCTTCTCTATCTTTACAAAGACTAATCATGGACAGAAAAGAAGAACATACAGAAATGAAAAATAGTCTTAGAACATCCAAGCATGTGGGAGACAGACCTTTTGGGGATCCCGAAGGTAGGAGTACAATTACTAAATTACCTCATCAAGAGTCAGCTGCCAAAAACTCCTGGGGAAGCACCAGGGCCCAGAGGTGCCCCTCCCAGTGTAATATGGGACAGCTGCAGCTTGTTTAGAGGAATAACTAAAGGTGATACACTGAGAAGGAAAGTGATCCTATTTTAAGATTAGTCTCTAGTTCTTAATCAATTGCCAAAAGTAAATGTACATTTACTTGTATATTTTACACATAATACTTGCTTGAATATCCCTCCAAAAATGTTGTTAATCTGATAACTAAGAACATCTCATTAAAGAAAATATAAAACTATTTTTCTTTCAAAAATAAAATATTCCTTGTTGTTTTACAGAAAAGCAGGCTCCTCTCCAAGTACATGCTGTGGGGTCTTTTTTATGATAAACTGAAGCAGTACATAATGATAAATGAAAAAGTGAAAGTTACATACAAGTATTTTAACCTGTAGTATGCAGAGGTCGGTCTGTTACACTCAAAAATTATTTTCAACTTAAACAATTCAGTTAACCTTTCACCTCTGCCAAATCTCTAACTCATGTAAAACTGTAATAGGTACACACATATTTTGTGAATAAGTTTGCAACAAATCCTACAAGTTCACCCTCAGTAAAGGCGGCAAACACCCGAAGGGAACATACAGCATACAATACACACTCCTTTAGGGGGAGTGAGATTTGTCCTTCCTCCTCAGAAGATGCATGGTGATGACCTGGAGAATATCAAGGATTTGTGGATCATGGCAATTTACAATGGCTCCTACTTTTTTTGTCAAGAAACAGGGAGTCCCAAGGAACCAGTTCAACAGTTCAAAGAATGTCTCACCTGCCAAGAAAGGCTTCTGACACACTGACTGAAAATACTGATGGGACAGAGGCCATGCAACATCAGCCACTGCAGCTTTTCAGGTGCCTTGGACATTATTCCTTCAGAACAGCCACACTCCACAATCTTTTTCCATAGAGATTCTCTTCAGATACAAGTCCAGACATGATGGTGAAGGGGCTCATTCTTAACCCTGGAACTTCACTGTGTTGGTGACTCATGTGCTCCCTTCCTTTGAAATGGCTCCCACAAGACCCTGACAGACGACTTGCTTGAACCACCAGGAGGTCAAACTTGATAAAATCTTCAAATATTGTCCTTTCTTGTATATTTCCTTATCCTCCTACACTTGTGAGATCCGCCTATACTGCAGTACCAGCTATCTGGTCTAACAATATTGTTATTCCCTCTTTCCCATCTCAGAGAGCTCCTTCTCATGTCTCTCCATGCCCTGCTCCAACGTGTGTTCAAATCAAAGATTCTCATTTTTTTCCTCTTTCTCTCAATTGTGTTTAATTAGGCTACTTTTTTCTTTGAAGCCAAGGGGAAGAGTCCTATTTATTTCAATGAATATTTAGCCTGGCCTTTTCCTTCCAGTGTTCTACCTCACTGCATCTGAATTCAAACACATTGTTCCATAGGGGCAGGGATGCCTCCAAATAAAGATTAATTAAAAGGCAATTACTGTGTTATTATTAATTGAAGAAACAGGATCACTTTTTCTAGTGTCAATGAACTTCAATACACTAATAAAATTAACAAATATCGAAGTGTTTCAGGTCTGAAATAGAAACACTTACACTAAATCTGAGTAACTTTTCCAGATACTGGGCAAATAGTCAATACACTTTGACATAAAAAAATATCTGCAGCGCTCCAAGATGAAGCTGAGCAAATTTCACTGAGTGAAATGAGAGTAGACATTATTTGCACCTTTGAAGCACACACTATATTTTCATCTTAGTGTTTAAAATAAGGCCACTGAAAGGAGAATTTCCACTGCCCCAGCTGTCAGTACCGGGTTTTGTGACTTGCCTGCTGGAGAATTACTCATTTTCCATTGCAAATCTGAAATTACTATTCACTTGGACAGACCTGCTCCTGATTGCACCCTGATGATGTGTCCTCAGACCAGCTCATGGCACTCACAAGATAAATGTGTAGAACGAGAATAGGAGCAAAACACAAATAAATTTTGCTTAGATCAAAGAGATGCAATCACACCCTTTCAATACTACCTGACATCTTCTTGATAATATTATGAGGCAATTAATGTCTATATGTATGGGCTGATGGAGGTGAATTATGGTTAAGTTCCGGGAGGCAACTGTTTAAAGCAGTGGAAGCTGATTAATTACCCAGCAATAATTCATTATTAAGACATTTAGGTCTACTAGTGCACCACAAAGTCAGGGGGAACAGGAGACAATAAATCCTATAAATACTATTCAGACTAAACAATGTTTGCAGCTATAGCCATAGAAGAACATACACACAGAGACAGTGTCACCATCTTAGAAAAATTAGGTGCTTGGAAGCAAATTATCAAACCAAGTGGGCTGTCTCCATCCCATGCAATGGAATGCATCCTGCAGCACATGCAGCAGGAGCCCCTACGCTGGAATGCTCAGTATTTCTCATGTCTGCCTGTTTTCTATATGAAATAATGACCATACAGCCAAGGGGACAAACAAGGAGACAGACTGAAAAGCCTTGGGCTTTTATCTCACACTGCTAAACTGAAGCAAATGGACATGAAAATATACGAAGCCTGAATACACCTTTGCAGATAAAGATCTGTATGTTAATACTGATGTTAATTGACTAAATATCATTTAAAGCAGATATCTGCCTGCATATCACATACAAGTCTCTTTTTCAGGTGTGTACAAAGAATGTGTCTATTTCACAGAATTTCTTCCTTTCCTTTTTCTCTATCTGGATCATAGAGATGATACATTTATTGGCCACCACCAAATCATTGCCCCTTATATGGATTGTTCCCTAAAGAGTTTAAGTATTAGAGCAATAGACTATGGCACAGCACCAAATTTCAGTGGTGACTTAACTATTCTACAAAGGGGATTTATCACAGTGAGACTCCTCAGGAATACACAATATTTTTAATTTCACTGACATTTCTCACTAACAAAACAGCGTTTCTATTTTAGCAGTGATTCTAAAATACAAAATTTCCATAAAGCCTTTTATTTCCTCTTGGTGTCAGAGGTGTCCTCAAAGTCCTTCTGTGCTAAAATTTAATTGGCTGGTTTTGTCTAGCAGACCCAATGTATTAGTTAGGGAGTACATGCACAGTAATATTTCAGAAAGATTACAACTCTCCTCCCCAAAATCTTGGATGGCAGTTTTGAGTTACTCTGAACCTCTCTCCCGCTTTGACTTCTGAATTTTTCTTTTATCTACTTTTTAATTCACTTCATGTATACTGATACAGTAATTTTTCTCTTTTTGTAACCTAGCGTCCAAATACCAGAACAACCACAGCAGTGAGCACCTGGTCATTTCCATAAAATAACCTTCCTCTGCAAAAGTCTTTAGTCAGCACGTTATTATTAAAGCAAGTTTTTCTGAACAGTTTCCCCTGCAAACTCAAAGTGCCCTCTGCTCAGAACCCTTTTCCTTAAAAGGACTGGGAGATGGATGGATGGATGATTCCTGTGCCTTGTAAAGGTCCAACGCAATTCACCTCTGGATAGCAAATAATTCCTGGGTCTAATAGGGGATGTAGTCACAGAAGATGAGAGAATTTCTCTCTAGCAATGATATCCTGCCCCTTAGCAGATTCCTCATGCCGTTCAAATAAAATTTAAGGTTTAGCTCATGACACTCAGAGGATACTGACAAATGATGAAAGCACTGTCACAGCAGCTCTAACTCGACTTTCTGTCTACACTACTGTACATTTTAAATCATTTCTGAACAAGATCACTAGAAATGGGCAGCAATCTCTAAATCATCCATGAAAATACAATGACATCCAGCAAGTGCTTGCTTGAGTTATCCCCCTAAGTAAGGGAAGTCAGTACTTAAACAGGCATATAGAGGATAACACGAATAGTTCTGTTCCTAAGAGCTGCCTCCTTCCCATGTCTCCTCATTTCACATGTACATCTAAGAGGTCAACATTTAAGAGCTTTTCTTACAGTCTGTTCTTGAACCCTCTAACTTGTTCTCATCTCAGTATATCTAGGTAACTCAATTTAGAGTTACCGGAGATTTATTAATCACATTTATTATCTTCCAATCTACTAGGCAAACCAAGTGGGTTATTCTGTCTAATAAAATCCAGGTCTGCCTGACCAATATATGATAGACAGACATTTACTTCAGGGAATGCTTCCAAAAAGAAGGCATTTTCCCTGGTCTTCTGGGCATAGTGGACATCACATAAAGGTACTAGAGCAAAGCTATGAAAACCAGAGCAAGACAAACAGTGCTGGCCCCAGAATTGTTTCTCACACAGCAAAAAAGTAGGAGGAAGTCCAAGATTATTTGGATGATAAACATGCATCCACCAAACCACTGCATTGGGCAAATGGATGGAATCTATAGAATCAGAGCAGCTGCCAACATTAGACTTTGGTTTGTAAACCCACTTTTCATTATAATTCCCCACACAAACTTTGGGGCCTTTCACTACTCTCCCCAGAGGCTTTGGCTTTGGTATTAGTTTGCTTGGTGCCAGCTTGAATGTCACTGAACCTACCTTATAATTTATCTCCAAAATATCTAATTAGATCAACTTTGTGCCATATTAGCATGCTTGGGTTTAACTTTTTGCCTTATTTAAAATTATAAAGTAGATAAAGAATAGGACCTACACTTGTTTACTTCATAATAGGCACAATTTCTGCATTCTGTGAATGCTTCCTCATTACTTTTTCTCTGCTTGCTAGACTTAATTTATCCACCCTAAAAACATAACAAAAATGAATTCAAGTCCACAGACATGCTGAATGTTAAACTGGCAGTGAATTATTAAAAGCAGAATTTACAGTCTAATATTAAAAATATAGTTGATACCTAAACTCAGTTAAAAAAAAAAAATTGAGAGAAAAATAGTTATCCCCTGACAGTGCCAGAAGATTCTCATTATTGAATATACGCACTGCATTTTTTCTTACACATTTGACTTCAGAAACTTCAGGTTTTAAATATCAACCTTAGCAGAAAGAAGTGAAAAAGTAAAAAACTGTTCTTACACTCAGATACAGAATCACAGTGCAATGATACTTGGCAATAAAGAGCAGTAAGTAATCAGCTCCTAAAGCCTCAACAATATCTGTATCCCACCACACTGAGTTTCAGAAAATGCACTTCACTGAAAAGGAGAGCAAGAGTCGACTGTTGCTACGACCCACCACTCTTTCTCCCTATGTACAGCAAATCCAAAACCTTTTATACATTCTTGCAAAAAGGAAACGAAGCAGATTGGCACTTGACAACCCATATTTCTCCCTTGTTGAGCCATCTACATTCTATTTTCTCATAAAACAAATAATAGGTAAGATAGAATACCTATTAAACCTAAGTTAGAATACCTAACAAACCTATGGGTTTTTTGTTTCTACTATCATTTCAACAACACACTACAGTTCTCAGTCCAACTATTGTACTTCCAAGACTGAATATAGATACATATAATGTATATATGTATCATTTCTGTCTAAACACACACACGCACTCAGTCTCCTTGTTGGACTAACACCTCCTTGCACCCCAGCATGATTCCAGTCAATGCAGTTACTACCAGTGCAAGGATCCCAGCACAAGATCAGCAGAGCAAGTCGTGAAAGTTACACTCAAATGGGCAATGGGAAGGTTTGGGAGAATACAAGCAGATTAAGAGCTAGGATTCAAGTAAAACTTTCATACAGTGCTATACCACCTTTTCTGTACAGTTTAAATAGCAAACCCTGGTATTTAATAACCTGCAGTCTATGTTCTGGAGCCAGTCTATTAGCACATTTCCCAGGAGAGGGAGAAACCCATGTGGGTTCAATAAGATCTACCTAGGAAAAGAGATTTTGGCTCAATTACACTGTGTACTTATTCCCCCAGTTTGGCAACGAGCAAGGCTAAACAACCAAGTGGTAGAGGATTTCCACATCACATATTTGAGTCTCCACACCTAATTCTGTCCAGTACACCATTTGGATCCGAACCATGGTTTCTCTCAGCTCACTAAAAGGATAGCAATACCACCATGCTTTGCACATAAATCATAAAATCAGTATTTACAAGTCAAATGCCAGATGTATTCAAGTATCTGAAAAACATTTTTGTGCGCCAAGTATTTTATAATTTCCGGTGTACTTGAAGTTGGTAAGCACATATATTCTTCTGCCCCATTCTACACAACTGACAAACAGAAATTACGTACAGGAGGCCCTCTGGGCCCTGCATCTACTCTATAATCTGGATAGTGACTTTAACAAGTCCTCCATCAAAACTACAAGCTGAGTTTTAGTATTACTGAGAATTTTGTCTACTCTAATCCCTCCCAGTACACACACACCTCTTAGGGGATCTAAGAGGTTCAGGTGGATGACATTTCACCTTATATAATTACGTGAGCCTCCTCAGCTTCACAAGAGAAAATACAAGATCGGAACTGAAAAAGAGAATAGTGCACATGTTGTTTCATCAGCTGCAGCAGGTACCTTGCTCTGCCTAGGGAAATAAAACTGGCCGCGACTGAGAAATTATATATTCAGAACTTCCAGGGATATCCAAGGTAGCTAAGTTGTAGTTACTCTTACCCAGTGTTGCTGTTGCGGTTTCAACAGGATCTCTGGGCAAACACCCCTCCTGCAGTAGGTCACACCATAGACCTTTTAGTGACTGCGAACAGACAAGACCAAAGCTCTACTCTCACCTAAATCCAGCTCCATCAGGACCACTTTCCCTTCCAGCTCTCACTGGAGGCACTGGATCACTGCTGACTCAAAGCAAGTGACATGTCCTGAGTCACTGCCACTCACTGTCCCCAGTGACCTTGTACTCAAAGCAGACCTGACTCCTCAATTTACAAGCTAGGAAAAGATCCAACGTCAAACAGTGTCCGTATAAACTGCAAGGAATTATAGCAAATTACATGCCTATTCCCTTAAACTCTTAGAGCTACAACACTTGAAATTAGTCCCAAAGTATGCAGACCCTTCTCCCTCCATTTCAAGAAATACTAGAAATTAGTCACTGTAGCTTCTAAATAAAACAGCAAACAACTTTGTATCTACACACAAAGTTTATAATACAGAATTATTTAGGTCCAAAAAGCAAATTACAGTGTAGTTCTACAAGGCTCTTATCTCCTCACACTATCAGTTTTCTGGAAAAACATTTTGCACTCTATGTCATCAGTTAAAAAAGAAAATGAAAAAGAAAATTACCTAGAAGTCAGAGTTTTTAGATAGATAGATAGATATATCTAAAACTTTCCATTGTGTTTAACCATGACCCATTTATTTATTCCACGAATGCTTATTACTGCCCAGACAAAACTAATTTGCAGGCCTTCTTTTGATATTTTCAACAGTCTGAAAGGATTGTTATTCTGGGTAACATCAAATGTGAATTGCAGGAATTTTGCAATGAAATCGAAAAATCATTACAATACAGGTAATCTCAGTTTTCATGAGCTTGACCCTATTTTGCATTCAGAAATGCAGCAGTTAACATTTATTTATAGCAACAGCAGCTACGTGACATGGTTGATAAAACCTTGTGTAAAACAACTATTACAGAATTTTCTCATACTTTTCCAGGAAACATTCAAGATATCTTCCTTTATATTAAAAATACTTTCAACTGAGCACGCCAAGAAAACAATCAACAAATCTCACTTCACACACTGAATTTCTGGATCACTTTTTTTGCATATATGGAAAAGCTCCTAAAACATATGCTAAGAAAATAGCCCAGCTTTCTTACTAGAGCAAATGTGGAAGAAACACATGAGCCATGGGTAAATGTATTCCTCACAGCTCCAGCCAATCATGAGTTCCTCTGCCAGTTTTAGATTTATTACTGCTTTGATGTACCAACTGACCAATTGGTTGTAAATGTGTTTTCCTTCTTGTGGTCCCTCGCAAGCTCCTTGTCAGTTAAATAACTCACTTACCTCTATGAAATTCCCTCCAGGATTTTTGTCACCTAGAAGCATTATTGCCCACTAATAAAGCCTGCTATTGTGACAGCCCTATTCCATGATAGGTCATTTCCTATTCTATGATGCATCCAATAAAATTACATTGCAGAAGCCTCTACTACTTATGTAATTCATCATTACTTTTTAAATTCATCACTGTAAACATCTACTGTATATTGCTGAGTGAACAGCAAAGTCAAAAATACTTCTTAACCATTATACAAGTATTGAGATGCCTGGTGTATTTTCATACTAACATTTTTTGAAAGTAAAAGGCTATGTATTAAGAAGAGAATTATTTCCAAATAATATGTTTGGAAAATATGTTCCAAAATTTACTTGCTGTAGCTTGGAGACAATTAGAGAAAAATCCCTTATCTGCCTCACTATTTCAACCACCTTATCACCAAAGCGACAAGCCACACCTAAGAGCAAAGAAGTCACAATGTACAGAAGAGGCAAGTTTGCAAACAGCCGTTAAATGCTTCCCCTCTCCCCCAGATGCTTTACAACTGCAATGGAGTTTCCACCAAAACAGAGGTATTCCACTCAAGTATCAAATCTTAAACATCAAATGCATGATTGTTCTATTCACATAATAGCCAAGTAAACATCATCCAAAGCATGACTCCCAGTATAATTTTCTAAGTTATACAGCATTTAAAGAATTAGCCCACAATCATTATCTACAGAAGTTTATATATAATTTGAATAATACAGTACAGGCCAGACTCAACATTCACTAAAGTCAATGACAAAATTGCCAAGATAATTCCTGAGCAACGATTATAAATCAAAACTGCATCATGACTTCTAAAATACCAGTGCAACATTCATGACATTTGGATGTTATAGAAGTCCTGGAAAACATCAAGGAAAGGTTGATGATACAGGATTTTGTTATCCACTCAACACGGTTCACACTAAGCCTTCGTATATTACAAGGTTGGGGGGTTATTTTAGGCAATGAATGCAGAGAATATCTGTTTGATAGCTCACCTTCAAGACCTTATTCTTATTCAAGAGTATTCTTGCTATTTATAATCTATTTGGAGTCTTATATTTTAGACAGGTCTACATGCCATAGCTGCGCTGAGAATCCCTTCATAGGTGACTTTTGCAAATAACTCATCTAGACACACAAAACTTATTCCAAATACACTTAGAAAGACAAAATGCACAGACTGAAGTACATGCTTTCTGCTACTTTCAGACATGGTTTCTAGCAGATTTGAAGAGAAACTCAGTAATTAAGGAAGAAACACTACAAATTTTATAATCCTAAACCTTATTTATGCTTACGCACACTCACCTCTTTCAATAGAAAGAGAATTATTCAATCTACCCTTTGCATCTTGAATTTGTAGCTGCTTTTCACAGTCACTTATATCAAGAGGGTATTTTCCCTCAGCAGGATATTAAAGTCTCACAATCATTCATCAACAAGAGACAGTCATTTTTCAAAACTAAATAAAAACAACTGCTACTTAAAAATGGAAATTCAGAATAACTTACTGTCATATATACCAACTGCACATAAAATAGATTAATGTTTTAAATAATTAATTTAGAAAGTCAAGTGGCTTTAAGACATGAACCCACTTAGAAGCGGCCTACACTACAATGCAAATGGATTAATAGACTCACCGATTATTAATTCTGTAAAGCCATGCTATGATCATAATGTTTATGACGTTATGCAAACTACACAATATTAACTCTAATTTACAATCAATATTTCTCCTTCAAATCCTTAACTTCATGTTGGAGAACAGCCTCATTCTTTTAACAAACAAGTTTCTACATAGTGCAAGTCCTAGGAAATGTCTGACTAAATTCCAGGCACCAGAGGAATGCTGATGACGGTTTGAGAAGCTAATCTCAGGCATAAGCAATTAAGACAAAGCGTACAATCTACTGATCTTAAATAGGTAAATCTGGAGAATTTAACAAGAAGTTCTTCCTGCTCATGTGACTGAATGCTGGCAAATTGTTTTTCTCCAAAGCTTAAATGAGAAACGGAACTGAGCCTAGTAGCAAACAAAAAAGAAGAAACACAAAATAGGTTTACTTTATACAATTCAAGTCAAGGAGAGGAAAGGAAAGGGACTTTCTTCACTAGAAGTACTCATATCAGAATTTCCTTGGCATCTAACGAAGAGATGACCAAAGAACCATCCCCACAAACAACACCTAAGGCTGTGCAAGTTTCCTAGAAGACTGTGGAAAAAGCTGACTAATTCCAGAAAGCCAACTTTCTAATCTCTAAATAGATTTTATTACTTAGGTCTGTTTTACAGCTGGTGACCTCTCACCTTAAAGTCTGGATACTCAGTCCACAACATGATGCCCCTCTACTGTCTTGCTTCCACACTTTATTACTTTATTAAAACAAGGGATTATATAGCTCCTTATTCAAATACCATTTTGACTGCCATTTTTTAAGATGTATGTGCATTTTTAGTTACAGACTCATCTGCAGGGATGCATTTAAATTCCTACCCATTCCAAGAAAAATTAGGTATGTTCCCAAATCATTTGGGAGACCAAAGCTTTTCTTTTCTGTCTCTATTTCCATTTACTTGTGAAATACCCCAATTTTCATTTGCATTTAGTTTGATACAGAATAATTATATCGTCTTACATATTTTTCTGACTATGGTACAATTTCAATGATGTGGAAAAAAAAGACATCAATTTGCCAGATAATTAATCCAAGTCTCTTTTCATCACAGAAAGAAGAGCACTATAAAATATAAAGTATTGTCTTGATGATGATGAGTGATAAACTGAATCTAAATATATGATTTTAAATGTAGTTCAATACATCTTATACTATTTTAAAGTATTCTAGTTTTCTGGTCTTGAAACTATTTTTAAGAACTGAAATGTCTAACTTTTTAAACCATACTTTCTAAAAGCAGAGCAAATAAAATGGAGTAGGCATGCAGAGAAAAAATATGCTAACGCATGAATTCGCAAAGGAGAATTTTTCTACCACCGCTCTGCATATTTCTATCAGCCAATCAGGTTACATGCTACAAACAAATGCCACTGTCTGTGCAGTGCCTCACTGAGCGGGTCTGAAAAAGCAATTCAGGTGCAAAGGCATCAGCATCTGATACTGCTGGTGCAGTCAAGCCCTGTCTCATGTTCACTTGCCACTCCAGAGACATGCAGGTCACCTCAAGTTTGTGCTATGTTTGCCAAGCCCATGCAGATGTCTTGGCATCTCAAATGGCTGTAGACAGCCAAGACACCTCCATTTTCCTCATAATATGCACCATTTCGAAGATTTTATTTACCATTAGTTCCTAGCACATCTGTAATACGACTCTTTGTTTAGTTAATAGGCAATCATGAGAAACTTTATAAACAGCAGCCATCAAAAACTAAAGACTACACTATTTCTATTGACAGAAGAGGCTTCCAACCTATTTGGCACAAAGACTTACTCACTTAAGTGACAAATGAAATAAGAACACTGTTGGAACTGTGTACGATTCACAAGTGCTTGGTGACCAAGCTCTATACTGTGAGGACATGTGGGTCTGTCAAAATTAGGTGGAGGTTCTATTATAGCAATATATTTCCCAGCTAACAACTGCTATCCCTAACAGGACCAGACCTGAAGTATTTGCACATCAGGAGTTTATCATCTGCAGTACAAGCTTTGGTATGGAACACATTCATGAGAAAAAGCCTTTGAACAAGTCCAAGTGGGGCTTTTTTAAGGGATATTTGAGTTAAAGATCAAGCTTATCAAGTGACTACTCAGGTAACCCTTTGGGGGAATCAATGGAAGTTTCTTTGCTGGGTTGGCTTTTTACAGCTTATTCTATTCCCATGAAGTGAGTACAGATTTTGCCCCTGACTCCTGTGATTATGATGAAATACCACATCTTAGGCAGAACTGCTGCTCTGTTCCAGCCAAGAAAACAGCACCATTTCTCTGTAAGGGCAGTCCAAAGAGGCAGATAGAGAACACAAAACAGGATCAGATGTGCTATGAAATCCACATCTGGACAAGTCCTAGCCCACTACAGTCTCTTCAATGCAGCCGTATTTCTTTGCCCCATCACAAAAGGCAGGAACTACTGCTAATAGCGTGCAAACCCCAACAGCATGTGGGATCAGTGGTGTGACAAAGGGATTTCAGAGAAAATTGAGATGGGTGAGCAGAGCCACTACATCCCTACCAGTGGACAGCCTACCAAAAACTTTTTAACTGTAAAATATTAGATATTCAGCCCACAGTTCGTAAACTACGGCCACGGTTATTGTCATTGGAATATTTTTGTGTACTTATATTAACGTATATTTCAAACACACAGTCAAAGGTTATACATTTGAAATCATGTGTAACCTTCTGTATTGATTTTAAGAATTAGTTCAAGAATATGACAGACTTATTAAAATATTTTCCTTTCTCAAATCACAGAGCATAATTAAACAATTACCAAAAAAGATACTGCTGTATCATCCTATCATCATGCCTATTCTATTACTCCTGTGGATTACTTGAGTAATCCATAATAATAAAAGTTCTAAACAACAATAATTAAGAGGGAAGAGACAGGATAGGACTTTCCAGTTTCTGATCGCATGAAAACTGTAAGGTTTACTCTGAAGACTATACATTATTCTGACTGCCTCCAGCTGGGGTTCAGAACAATTCATTTTGTGTGTGATATTTCTTAAAGTCAAAAGTAGGCAATATGCTTCAGCTTCTAAAAATGTACAATCTCTAATCCATTTTTTCTAATATGAGTATTTTATGAAGTATCCACAGTACAAGTCCAAACTGAACAAAAACTATGTTTCGATTAACTAAAATCTCATTATTCTTCTAATTGCGGTGGGTATGAGATCGTATGGTAGCAAAGCCCTCCAATTTCCACTAACTTCACTGAGTACCACACCTTAACCTTATACAGGATAAAGATATTTAAGGAATTCTATAGTGTTCGACAGTTCTACGGTCACAGTCTTGCTTTTGAAAACTGTAAAAAACTATTCTAACTGCTGTTTTCAACATCAGGTCATGCTACACAAAATCACAATGCAACCTTTTCATTCCCACTGGATACATGAATTATTATCATTAGTTACTAAAATTAATTGTTGGACACTATCATGCTCTTTAGAAAGGTTAAAAAAATCCTTTGTTGCCCTTTAACTGAAATTGTTTGAAGTGTAAAAAAGCTGGAATCAAAGCGCAGCTTTTTTTTGATTAAAGGAGAATAAACAGAACTAATCTTATTAATAAATGAAAAATAGATACTTTACCATAACGAGAATAGTTCCTATGAATGTTTACTTTATACTTAACAAAACAGATATTAATAGAACTTAGCAAAATAATGCCTTAGATCAAAGCTTGTAACATCATACCCTTTCAATAGATATGCTTACTGGTTTTGTCCTTTTTCTTATTCCTGTCATTGATTATCCTTTTCCCTAGTCCTCCTTCCACCTCTGAATATCATTCATCACACACAGTCTTATACTACATATCATCTACCCGTAAGAGAAACCAGTGTATTCTTCAGCCAGGGATCAAATTCCGAGTACTCAGTAAGTCTAAAATACAAAAGCTTTTTTAGTTAATGTTATAACTTGTCTGCTGCCATTACCCCTATGTCATGGAATTAACTTTTTTCATTTCCACTTCTAGGCTATTTATTTCCTAATGTCTTCCATTGTTCTCTTCAGACACATTTTAAAGCTGGTTATCCCAGAGTTATCCCAAGTATTTTAGCAAGGCACGACATTGAGACTGAGGTTTACCTAAGTCATTTACTGAAAGCCAGGAGGAAAAAAAAAAAGGAAAAAAAAAAAATCAAGACAGTTTTTTTCTGTAACCAACAGCACAGAAAGAAAAGCATGCGTGCTTTCTTCATTCCCATCTTTACGGTATCTCTGGTCTCAGCATCAAAATCAAGTTGTTCCTTTTGCTCTTCCCTTGCTATTTCTTCCTCCACCAAAAATAAAAAAAACCTGATGTCATCTAGATCAGCTTTGCAATGAGAACTGCAGTCACAGAGAATGGCTAGCTGAGCCCAGCAACACATAGTTCAAAACCTTAAACCTGTGCTAATCCTTCATGAGAACGGGTCCATTCTTTCAGACACAAAATGGTAACCTGAACTGCATAAAAAAAAGATTTGATCTCTCCTTGAGTGTACAGCACACAATATTTTGCTCTGCAGATACCTGTTTGAGCAGTCAATCATCAAGGCTTTCCAGCCTTTACTAGAAAGTGTCATTAACATGTGGGGTGGGACATTAAAGATATGCTTTTACCATTAACTCATTTTAAAGGCACATTCTCTTTCCCTTTAAATCTATATTGCACCTCCAGTTTGATTTTGACAAACATGACCGAGTCATAAGAGAATAAAGATCAACCCAAAAGTTCCAAAACTGAATGTGACCTCTGTAGATCACATCCTGTTTTACCAGCTGCTTCATCAACATCTGTTGATGTAGCCCAAGACACAGCGAAGGACACACCTACCGCTAATACTGATTTTGTTATAGTAAAAATTCATTAAGAGATTTCAGGGAAAAAAGAGCATGGAATAAACAGTCCATAAAAGTTTCAGTGGTATCATGATACAGCACATTAATAGCTTTAATGTGAAAAAAATTACATATGGGCTAATAAAAAGCCTTCTTTTAATTCCCTCTGCAACACCTCCCCATGACTTGACCATCTGTACATTGATATATGAGTAAAAATACTTGAATGTATGGTGCCAAGGGACTCGTAGATTCACAGTAGCTGACTACAACATCACCGTGTTGAGAACACCCCCTGGACAACCTTCAGCTCTTCACAAGCAGCCAAAGTTAGTATTTCCCCCCTCAGCTGCTTCAGAGTCATGCTGACTTCACCAACCAAAGACTAATTTCATAAAACATCTGTCTGATCGAAAACAATACTTGAAAAGAAATGAGGATAGTTTGAAGGTAAGACAACTTGGAATGATCTTTCCTCTGTGAAGATGCTACTGCACATCCACTCAGCTCAAAATACACCAACCCTTTAAGCATTTTTCTTTTACTCCTCAGTATTTTACTTGAATAAGCTACACATAATCTTAAGAAAATAATACGAAGATTATGCTTTTTACAGGTTATGTATAAAACATTGTTTTCTAGTACAAAATTTATGGCTTCAGATTTTTCCTAAATTCAAATTCATGGCTTGGAAATTTTCTTCATAGGAAAACCATATGACATTCTCTTTTTAGAACTCAAACTTCCATGGGAAATAAAACGAGAAAGAACTTGAAAAAGTATTCAAGAATATCCCAAATTGCTCTAAACCAAGAACTATAGTAATTTTTTGTTTTCAATTCACAGTAAAATGATTTCACTAGAAAAACAGTTTCTCTGCAGACTTGAACTGAGGGTTTCACCAATGCAAGTAACGAGAGACGGTTACTGTAAGTGAATGTAGTGTACTGTACATTAAGTATACCGTACAAGGTGTACTTTAAGTTTCACCTTGGGATGTATTTTGCAATCCATCAAACCATAGGCCATCAGGAGCATCTCATCTCAGTAACTTCCCTGAATAAGATTTCTGACTCAGTCAGAATATTGTAAGGACTATGGCCAAGCAGGGAATCTTCTTGATAATATCTGTTTTTGAAGGAGGAACAGAGTGGCCTTTTTACATCTTTGCACAGTAGTCCTATTTTTACTGGGCCTGAGCTACCCTACATTGTACAAAATTTCTGACTTTAAGGTTGAAATTAGAACTGCAAAATCCTAAATACCAAGGATGCAGTGTGTCCTTACAAGAGAAACATCAAAAGCTAATACACTTTGTGCCAAATTAAAGGTTTTGAGTACAAAGATCTAACAACATAAGAGTTCATATATGCTTATACAAAAAATATGAAGTGTATGTGCAACCTAGGGGTTGGAAATTGTTCATTAAAATAAGAAGGCCCTAGCCCTTAGATACTGTTTTGACTTTCTCCTCTTTTGATCTTGATGTGAAACCATTTATAACATCAAAACAGTGTTATATTTCAGAACTTTTGTTTTAATTGTAATGCCAGCATTCATAATAATTATAATTTGCTTTTCAAATCATCTTTGAGAAGAAAGGCATAATAAAATTATCCTAATAAATTCACTAGAGGATTATTGTTGCACTGGAATATCAAAGAACTTAGGATGCATTGAAGATTTATTGTCATACAAAACACTGAAGTGTTAATGATCTTAATCTAAAACTGGGTGTTCTTCCTTTGATTAGATGCTATACATCAGTATGACAGTCTTAATACTTTCTGGTTAGACTGATAAATGAAATCAATTTTATTACATTACTCAGTATGTCTGCAAGTTAATACAGAAATAAAATTATTTCCCTATAAATTTTAAATTATAAACCATAGAGACGCAAGTACAGTACAGCTGTTGCTTTACTTCACAGTGCACACCGTATTATGAAATGGATTAAGCAACTTCCCACCCCCCAAACATGAGAAAATTATGGGAGTTTTTCCTCTACCTGATGTTCCTCCTAAGAAATACTTCAGTTCAAAGTGATCAAGGCATTTAACATTTGAATGAGCTTACTAATTTAAGTTTAACAGTACTATTCATATGCTTACAGCCAGGAGCATACACACCTCGCTGATTGAGCACGGGGTACCTGCAAGTCCACAATTATTCTAGAATTTCCACTCACATACCTAGCTGTACTTTTCAGCACAGCACGTGAGAAGACATCTCTGCTGATGCTCCATGTTGTCTCCATGCCCAGATGATGCAACACAAAATAGAGGAACGCTCACCATGCCTTTAGCTCACATGGCTAGCTATACATCAGCATTCTCTGTCTTGTAGATCTTGACAGCCCTAAAATCTGTACTTTACAAGCAGCTTCATCTCATGCTTTTTAACAAGACTCAAACACAAAGAATAATCACACATTTCCTAAGATAATGAGCCCTTGTTAATTCTTCATTTATCCTTACTAAGAAAACCTAGGAAACCAAGCTTTATGTTGTAAATGGCTAAGCAAGAGGAGAGCACAAATTTTTCCTAAGAGCTACATAGGAATAAAACAACTTAATCCATTTCAAATTACTTCATGCATACCAAACCTTGCAAAGCAGGCATGAAAACATTCATGCCTAGGCAAAAAGTATTTATGCCAAAAAATGCAATCTTTCACTTGCACATCAGTGTAAGTTAATAAAAATCTTTCAAAAGCTTCCTCAGTATTTTTCAGTTTTCAAATCTAAATTTAAATACCATCCATCAAGAATCCACATATGCAGAACTGGCACAGCAATAATAAATGAAAAGCTGACTCTGAAGTAGACAATTTAATTCTTAGTACACAAGATAATGCAAACAAAACTAAAAGCAATAACTAAAAATAGGCATTATTTTCTCTTTTCATCAAAAGCTGATTATAACCCCTTTAAGAAACCAGCATGATCTCCACAGGCTCCACTGCTCTATATAAGAAAGATATAGCGGCATTTATTTCTTGGATTCACATAGTGGGTTTGTGACCTGCTTGGGCAGCGTATGGAGGGCAGAGCTGAGCAAGCACAGCAGGTGTCTGCAGCATCTGGTCATTCATACACACAACGCGTGCCCAAGGTGCACAGCAAATACACAGTGGTGCTGCAGGACCACGTTCCCAATACATTTTTCTATAGATGATGTCATACCATGCAATTTGTAACAAAACTAAGGAAATCTAGGATCAGGTGGCTTCAGAGAACACTCTCTGATTTACAAGGTTAATTTCCCATAGCAGCATCAAGGCGGGTTAGTGAACTGTGAAGCATTTTCCTTTCAGTAATGGAATAGAATAACATGCTGACAGAACTGACTGAAAATACTTAATTTCTCCCTCTTACATAAGATTATTTAATGTGACTTCTAAATGACCCAACCGAGAGAGGCATTCTTTAGCTAGATAAAATATATGATGGGGAGAAGAAAAAATATATTTTTAGAAACAACACTCCCTAAACTATATTAGCTTTTTGCCACCAGCCTTTGAAACTCTTCTTCAACACAGGACTAACATCATGGAAGACGGCAGGAAGTTCCATAATCAGAATTAAATCTAAGTAAACAAAGGAGGATGAAAAATTTCAGATTCCTAAGGTTCATGAAGTTGAATTCTCCAACTCATGATCACAGTGGTATCAGAGAGGACATGACGATGGCTGATGTTGGCCAAGAGTACACAGGAGACGACTTTGACTGCTACTGAAATGATGAACAATACACACTTCTGAACAGAATGACCCTGACAGCATTCCTGACTGTGCAATCATGCAGCAGCAGAAGCAAGACAACTAGCAACCAAAGAAAATTCCCAAACAGCCTCACAGAGAAGCTCCCCACCAGCTCTGTGTTGCTTTCATTAAAAGATGTCAGACGACAGCTTTTTTAAATGACATGCTTTTCACAATAGTATTCCCTACATGAAATTCCATGTAAATGTCTGCATGAAAAATCTGAACATGCTGTAATTACAGAAGAAATTTCCAGCTACAGTAGAAAATTAGACATTTGACAGAACAAAGCAACTGAAAGTGTTTGTTATACATAATATTTACAAGTATTTTTATAATAAACCAGTATTACTCTATCCTACATCTAAGAAAACAAATGTTTAGCATAACCTGCTCAACTCTGCAGCATATCACTAATGACAAGCTTTCTTTTATAATTAATTTGTATTATTATCACTCTGAAAATAATACAATACTCTCATTAACTGCAACTCATGGAAATAAAAATAAGCTGCTTAACATGAATATTGTTTTATGTTGGTTTAAAAATCACAACTCTGAAAAACTTCACAGCCTCTAAATTCATGTTTAGATGACATCAGTAGATTCTTTTTGCCAGTATGCAGGTATACAACTTCCCCAGATCTGGTTTAGCAGTAATATATTTCCCTAAATGACATAGACAAGTTCCTGTCTATATGCAGAGCTATCTAATCGGACTGCCAAGAACCCGTGGGACTTGCAGTGACTACAGGCTGTCTGTGGCTGGACAAAGCCTGACAGTTTGAGTCTACCAAAAAGCCAGAGAGGTAGACTCAACCTAACACACGGCTTCGCAACTCAAGTTAATACCACATCAACAGCAGCTTCTCAGCTTCCAGTTCAGACTTGACCCCAAGCCAGACACCTGGAAGTGCCGTGGGCAGGGGGAAGCGGCACACAGAAAACAACTCATCTACCAATATTTCCTAAATTGCTCTAAGAAGATCCAAATACTACAAGCAATACCCATTTCTGGGGTTCTGCAATAGTTTAGATGCTGGCTGCGGTATTCTGCTCCAAGACAAGCATAAAAGGAACAGCCTTCGCACAAAAAACCCCATTGGTTTATACTTTCTAGAAATCACCATTTCCCTTAGCCTTGGTCAGAACTTTTTCTATGTTCCCTAAATGCCACCAAAAGCAGGAGACATTTTCTTTACAGTTGGCCTATTCAGGAAGGTATGATGGATTTTCCAGATAACACATTCAAGCAGTCTCTGCTGAGTACACTAGCATTTACGACGGCAATTAATATAAATTGAAACAAAAAAAAAGATATCGTGTTTCAGGTTTAGATATTATTGCAAATTCTGGTTTTCAGGATCAGAGTTTCTCCAGGAATGCTCAGTCATTCTCCTGCAGCAACAGTCTTTTGAACTGTCAGTCTGAATCGTCCATGGTTCATCTTGAAATTAAAGAAAATCCCTGGTAGCAAAGGTGAAGACTCAGCCAAAATCTATCAATTTCATTCTGCTGCCAACTTGCTCTCAATCTCTTCATTACTCTCTGGAAGCTCCTCTACCAACTTTTCTTTCTTTTTCTGTATTAAGGGAAAGAGGGATGGCTCCTCATACTTTTGGAGCATCTTCACAGAAAATTTTAATAGAACTACTCATGTTTTATCTTTACCACAATCTCATATTACATAACACTATCTAAAACAGCCTGTCCATTGGAATAAATTTGATGTCACCACTGATTTGCCCAATGCACTTTTACAGCTATCTGAATAGGACCAATGTTAGATCTCGTTTTGTTGTTCTAATATTGAGAAGAAAAAAGAGTCAGTTAAAAAGCTTATTGCCAGAAAATTAATTTCTTATGATGCTAAGTGAATAGAGAGACAGATTGCAGCTTGCTTACAAAGGAGGTTATCGGGTAACTGGCTTCTCTAATTCACACACTCAAACCCATTCTGACAAATGCTCTAAAACACATTTTAATGGGGAGCCTAGTGGCTTATCCCAGCGTTCATATGTATGTGAAAACCTTCTCTTAGCATTAAAAGAAATAAAAATACATTAGGAGAAAGGAAAAGAAAGTATGCATATTTCCCCATACAAAGACTCCACACAGTACTTCAAAAAACACTTCAAGTGCAGCCAAATGTCTCCGAAAACTGGATTTGCGCATTCTCCTATCACTGGAATTCCTTTACTGACAGCACAAAGTACCCAGTAACTGCAGAGTTATCTTGCATTAGCATTCAACTTCCCTCCCACTTACAGAAAAGGTATTTGTTCGCTGCCATTTCAGGAGTCTTGATCACCATCACCTACAGCACCTTGTTTTTCATGGTAAGGACAAAGCATACTGGAAGATGGACGAAATCAAGTGCCCTCTACCAAGAGGTAGAACAAAACCAAGCTTAGCTCTGCCAGCTTTTTCACTGATAATTAGACCAGGGTGTAGAACTGCTGTTACAAAAAACAAGATCGAACTTCAAGGAATTGCACCAAAGATTTGAGGAATTCTAAAATAAAATAATTAAACAAATGTTTCCAGTTCACTACACAGACACTCATTTCTAACACAGCAAAAATACAGGACTGACAGGAACATTGTAAGAAATCATGGACTGCAGTACAGTACTTAGGCCAGCCTGAACTCTAATACAGGTAGAATCACCTTTTTTTCAGCACAATAAAACTTGGAACTTGCATACACAATAAAATCCTCCTCTGCACAATTTACTGGCAGAAATCATCCACAAAGTTGACCAAAAGAAAATTTTTAACACTTTCATTTTACATATGCAGTACAAAATATTCCTGCTGCACTACAGAAAAGCAAATCTTTTAAGAGAGTCACCTACACCATGCAAGGTTGAAATAAAATATGACGCACATTTTTTCCTACTCAGTATTTATCCAGAGTGCAGAAGGTATGGGGAAGTGGAGAAGAGAATCATTACTTAATTGTGAGTCACTGCTAGCACAGGAGTGGGTTAAGGCGGCAAAAAAACCAAATGCAAGTAACTTTAGCTGAACAATAGTAACTAGATACAATTTCCTGAACAATCCCATATGGATGGTATTCGGATTTGCGACGGCTCATAGAGCTAAAGGAGGCACAACTTTTGACTAGTTTCTTGCTATGACCAGAACTACTGCAAAAAGAGAACCAGAGGCACAGATTCTTGTAATGACGACACTGAGTAACTACACTGATAACAGATCAGAGTTCCTGGCTGCACTTATCATACGGGACTTCATTTCAGAAGCCTGATAACCTGTATAACACAGAGTCTGGCTTCCAGGCTCACAAGAGACTATCTGAGCTTTGGGCTAGAAAATAAAAATCCATTAGCATGACCTTTAAACTACGGGTTATTAGAGTTTGTTCGCATCTGTAATCCAAATAACTTGCACATAAGTAACTTACAATTTCAAGATAATATCCACATCTACCTGGAAAACCATTTACTGCATCTCTACTATGAATGTTACATTTCTCACTGCTGAAGGTTAGTTACAAATACAGACTCTAATTCAGCTCAAAATTTCCAGCCTTTGCAAAGTAGAGTTCCATTTGTATTCTGGATTTCCATCTTATATTAATACATAGGATGTAAAAGCAAGAATATATTGCATTCCCTTTAATTTTATACACAAAAATTAGGAAAAACAACACCAAAAAGAACCAAACCCAGACCCCAGTCTTATCGCTCTTGCGGATGTGCTCTCCAGGGAAGCACATTTCCTCCATTTCTTGACTATTTTGTCTCTCCCATTGATAACCCTTCCTATTGTTTTCAAAATCCTTTCACAGTGATTTCACCATTGAATTGAGATGTCACTGGTGCTGGTACCAAATACCTCCCCTGACAGAACCATATTTCTACCTTTCCTATGCATCACTCAGGTCTTGTTTGACAAAGAGTCACACCAAACATTCACACTGAATTTTGAACCATTGGTCAGCAAGTACCATGTAACCCAAGAAAGCCCCTGCTCACAACCAGCACTCTTCTTCCCAGAAAAAAAAATGAAATTGCACTGAGAGTAATACACTGGTCTGTATCAGCTCAGCTCACTAAATGGCCCAGGTATTCTGCCTAACGGCATCACCTCTCCCATTTACCCAACCATTCATTTTTCTCATCCACAATACAAGTCATTAAAATGTTACCATTGTTCCCAGTTCATCAATGAGCATACTCACAGGCTAGCATTGCTACCAAAGACAATGATTTAACCAAACCCCATGATTTTCATTCTCCTGCCAAACCTCTCTGAATCTCTTCATTACTCCCTGGACATTCCTATACCAACTTTGGTTTCTTTTCATTATTAAGGGAAAAGAGGACGGGTCCTCATTCATTAGGAGCATTTGCGGAACTAATTTCAATAGAACAACTCATCATTATTGTTACCTCAATCTTACAACACTGTAAAATGGCTTTGCAATAGAATAAATTTGCTATCAACACTGATCTGCCCCCTGCACTTTACA
Source organism: Rhagologus leucostigma (assembly GCA_013397725.1). Classification (NCBI taxonomy): domain Eukaryota; kingdom Metazoa; phylum Chordata; class Aves; order Passeriformes; genus Rhagologus; species Rhagologus leucostigma. The sequence continues at coordinate 97,028 of VZTD01004524.1, forward strand.
ACCATCAGATTAAGACCGATGTTAGAACTACTTGTTTTATCATTCTAATAGCGAGAAGAAGAGTCAGTTAAAAAGCTAACTGCTGGAAAATTCATGTTCTAAGTGAATAGAAGAGTCAGATTGCAGCTTACTTGGGAAGGTGGTTACTGGTTATCCTAATTCACACTCTCAAATTACCTCTGAATGCTCCAAAAGAAAACACATTTAAGTAACAGTCTAGTGGCTTATTCCAGTGTTTAAATGCATCTGAAACCCTTTTGTTTGAATTAAGAAAAGGAAGTATAAATACATTAAGAGAAAGAGACATATGCACAGTCTTTCCCCATCTAGTTCAGGATCAGTATATAAACACACAGCAAGTACAGAATTATCAGTTTCTAACACACACAAGACAGTTGCCTACATCAACCTGCACAAAGTGCACAAAATGCAAATAAAACGTGCTTGGAACTTAGATCTCTCACATCTTATTCTTAAACCAACCAGACACCCAAACTATTAGATAGGATTTAAAAGTACATCAAAGTAAAAGTATTATTTCCTTTTTAAATCAGCTATGAGCCCTCTAGATTCATTCCAACTATAATGCAATGTTGAAAGGACTGCAAAGCACTCAATACCAACGGATGCCTATACTGGGTAACTGGAGACACTGCTCATTTTCCTCAATGAGTTTGCAGCATTATTGGAATAATTCTGAGGTCAGGCAAACCATTCTCCAGTCTTTCCATGTATAAGAATTTGACCTTTCATACTAGATATATTTGAGCAGACTTCTGGTTTCCTTCATTTACAGCTAAGAGAATCATCCTCATTTCTATGAAGATAAGATCTATTTCACATGGCTTGTATTCCCAACTTGAATCCAAATAACTTGCATATAACCAGCTTACGATTTCCCTAAATAATATCCAGATTTAACTTTAAAACCATTTACTGCATCTCTATTATAAATGTTATGTTTTTCACAGCTTGAACTTTGTTATAAATACAGGCTCTAATGTAGCTCAAAATTTCCAGCATTTCCAAAGCAAGGTTCCATCTGTACTCTTGATTTCGACCTTTTCTCTGTACATAGGAGGTAAAAAGAAGGATACACTACATTCAGTTCCCTTTAATTCTCTAAGCCAAAACTAAAAAGACCCAAACCCAGACTCTAACCTTTACACTCATGGAGATGTGTGCTCCAGAGGGGCAGATTTCCTCTATTTTTTTACTATTTACTCTCTCCCCTTGATACTCCTCCTATTGTTTTAAAGACCACGTCACAGTGATTTGACCATTAAAGTGCGATGTAACCAGTACTGGCATCAAAGGCCCCCTTTCTGCTACAGCTAAATTCGACCTTTCCTATGAATTTACCACCACTCAGGGCTTGTTTGCCAAAGAGTCACACCAAATGTTAACATGGAAACTTGAAGCAGTGATCGGCAAGGACCGTGTCACCAAAGAAAACCCCTGCTCAGAACAAGCACTCTTGTCCCCTAAAAGAAACTAGAGAAAAACTACGTTGTTTAACATCACAAGATATATCTAATTCAGCTGAAGATTTCACTTCTAAGACTTTGCTAAGACACCATCTTCCCCATAGTCTTTTGCTTAACAATGCAGTCAGTATTGATATGACCAAACTACACCTTCAGCAACTGGGGAATAACTTCTTCCCACACTCATGTAGCTTCAGACTTGATTGCACATGTGACACAGAACTTTCCAATAGAGAAATTCAGTGACAAAAACCAGAGCTCACTGCATGGAAAGAAGGTTCATCCAACAGATTACAAATACTTACTTAAGCATACTTCAACCCAGTGCATTCACACACTGCATTTCTCCTGGTGGGCTAAAAACCAGAACCAGATGATTGCAAACAATCACAGACATAATACAAAATAACTCCACACAGGTCTTACCCATTTGTTGCTTGAGACTCTTTAAATGAGTGCTAATCTGTGTCTCAGAAATTAAATGGAAAACACACACCCGCACAAAGTGCACAAGAAACGAATTAACCATGCTTGGAACTTAGGTCTCTCACATCTTATTCTTAAACCAACCAGACACCCAAACTATTAGATAGGATTTAAAAGTACATCAAAGTAAAAAGGTATTAGTTCCTATTTTAAATCTGCTACAAGCCCTCTAGATTCATTCCAAATATAGGTAATGCTGACAAGACTGCAAAGCACTCAATATCCATGGATGTCTATATTGTGTAACTGGAGATGCTGCTCATTTTCCTCAGTGAGTCTGCACCACTACTGGAATAATTTGAGGTCTAGAAACCATTCATACAGACTTTATAAGTATAAGAATTTGACCTTTCCTAATGGATAGTCTTCTGTTGAGGTCTGTTTTTCTTCATTTACAGTTAAGAAAATCACTTTCATTTCTATGAAGATAAGATCTATTTCAGATACCATTTATTCCCAGCTTCAATCCAAATAACTTAAAATTTCCATAAATAATATCCACATTTACCTGGAAAACCATTTACTGCATCTCTACTATAAATGGTATGTGTTTCACAGCTGAAAATTACTTACAAATACAGACTAATTTTGCCCAAAATTTCCAGCCTTTCCAAAGGAGGGTTACACTTGTACACTGGATTTCCCATCTTTTGTCTGTACATAGAATGTAAAAGCAAGTACATAATGCATTCAGTTCTCTTTAGTTCTGTAAACCAAAACTAAAAAAAAATCCAAGCCAAAACCATACTCCAACCTGATCACTGTTGCACATATGATTTACAGACGGGCACATTTTCTCCCTTTTTTGACTATTTCTCTCTCCCGTTGAAACTCTTCCTGTTGTTTTCAGGATCCTTTCACACTGATTCGACCATTTAAAAGGGATGGCACCAGTATCGGTTCCAAATATCTCTTCTGCTACAACTAAATTCAACCTTTCCTTTGAGGTTAGCATCACTGGACTCTTGTTTGACAAAGAGTCACACCAAATATTCACACTGAATTTTGAACCATTGGTCAGAAAAGATCTTGTAACCCAAGAAAGCCCCTGCTCACAACCAACATTCTTCTTCCCAGAAAAAAGATAAATTGCAACAAGCAATAATACACTGGTCTGTAT
>VZTD01004525.1:0-20335 GCA_013397725.1 Rhagologus leucostigma
GTAAGGCATTGTTGGGCCCATAACAGAAGATAGTCCTTAGGGAGGAGGCAGGGAACATTGCTACACCTGGTTTCAACAGCTCATGAGGACGGTAATAGAATACACTGCAACCCAGGACAATTAAGCAGTCTACTAGTTAACTAAATTATTAATTCAGGGTGGGTTTTTTATTATTTTTAAAAATAATTACATCATTTGCGCTGTGCTACCACCATTAATACTGGATAAATTATAACTAATCTTTGCATTTGAACTCTTCTCTGAAGAACTTAATTGGTCAAATAGTAAACTCTTGGCTCAGTGTAAGGTATGTTCTCTTTCTGGGCATAATGAGATGATAGGTCTCACATGGAAGATTTTTGTTCAGCTGTTAAAGTCACTTGTTTTAGCTTAGATGTGTGTATTTCTTCTGAGTTTATCCATTTGAATTTATTTGACATTTGATGAAATTTTTCATTTGAGCAGGTGGTGAGCCTTTACTTTCTGCTTTGCACTGTTTAGCAGGACAATTGCATGGGAGAACAATCCAAAAAATGCTTGGATGCTAACTGGGATGAAACAATCTAGTGAACCTCTATGAAAATGTTGTTTCCATGTTTATAGGAATCACGTGTAGGTAGATTAGAAATTAAATCAAAAATTAATAATTTCATCTCTATTATCAGGAATTTTTCCTAAAAGATTTAGAACCAAAGCTTTTAAATTCTTAAGTTACTATTTGCTTGAGATAAAATATTCAGTAGAATACATTAACTTTCATGCACAAAATGCTTTACTCAGGTCAAATGTTTGATTTTTGGACAGAAATACATTATTTTCTGCATGGATAGGAAGGCATGGTATGAAGTTGGTCTGAGCAGGTAGACTAAATCTGAAATATTTGGAATGGGTGCACAGACCAGAACAGAACAGCCACTTTTATAAAATGCTGTATCTACAGTGTAGGCTTGCAGTGCAGGTTCACAGTGCCTGTTGGGCTCCTATACTTAATTAAGGTTTCCTTGATTCTCTTTGATATGTGACTGGCACTTCATACTCTATTGATTTAAAGCCTTCTTTTAACAATGTCTTAAGCAGTGATTTCTCAAAAGTGGCAGTAGCCAACATAGCCAACAATAGCTTCCAAAAGCAAATGTACTGATTATTTGGTAAGCCATATAAATTAAAGGTTTTAGATGACACGACTAGAGACTAGTGAAATATTGGGGTTTGCTGTTCTTTGTAGGGCTTTATCTTTCGACAAAGTGTAATCGTATCTAAAACTGCTCTAAATTTGGATCACATAGAGTAAACAGTTTCCCCTGCTCTCTGCAGGTTTCAAAGCAATCTACACATGTCCATGTCTTTTAGAAAAGCAGTTGTTTTTGGAAGGAGGTGTTTCACAAAATGTCAGTACTATGTGCTGCTCATGGACTACTGTCTGCTCTCAGCAGTTTATGTGCATATACCCTTTTGAAGAGCTAGTTTAAAAGCAGGTTGAGTACATCACACAGTAGAAATGCAGTATGGTATAGAAAAACATTTAGATTAAAAAGTATAAAAAGCTTGCTGTGTTATCAAAAAGATTGCAGGGCTTCACGATTTCCCACACAATTCCTATAGATAAAGCACACTTCAAGACAAAAATCTAAAGAGGTACTTTTCTTGTTGGAATAGATTGATTGTGGTTTTTTTGCTGTTAAACAAGCCAGTACTGGTTCAGTAGGACAGTAGCTGATTGGTAACCTGGTCTCACTGCTCTCTTCCTTTGAAGGAACCTGCAGGCAGGAGAGAGATGAGAGGTTGGAGTACAATTGCCCAAGAGGAGCAAAGGAGCTGTCAGGTGTGGACAAGCTGGAGGACAGAATTGACATTTATTTTGCATACCAGAGTTTATTTTTCTTTTAAAAGAGATATACAGAAGTACTGCCTGGCTATTGCCCTAGCAAATTTCTAAATCCCTAGGGAGAGAGTGACAGAAGGAACAAAAATTTCAAAGGAGTAACAGATGTGAACTTTTGACTGAAAGAAGTTCACTACATGGTACGTGACTGCTACTCGATGTTACTAAGGGCTGGGATTGTCCTGTGTTGCCCAGCTACAAACAAGACATTTTTAGGTATGCAAGTAAGTTAAGGTCTGGTACACAGACAGATATTGGTATGATCTCCTGGAGCATTAATGTACATCTGGAAAGTGACTCTAAGGAACTAATTTAATTTTTGTGTCACCAAAGTTGCAAAGAAATATAGATAGGAATTCAAATCCATTGACTTTTTAGATCACTAATTCTACATATTGAAGAATATTTCACATGGATGGAGCTTCTACTCCTTATTTTGGTATAGATGAGACATTCTAAAAAAATATCATTTTTGAATCTCAAACCTTGAAAAAACATTTCTTAGCACACTGCATACCCTTTTTAAAAATGATCAGTTCAGTGATGCTGACCGTTCGATTACAAATGGTTGAGCACTTCTGCCACTCAGCTTTCAAGGGAAAATGAAACTGATTTTAGGATTTTAGGAGATTTGGAATATATTAACCTTCTCTCTAAGAAGTTTGTGTGGTGTTGCCTTTATCCCCACTTACTTTTGTATAGTTTTCAGTACCTTGTGTTAACACAGAAACATGTTGAATTCATTATTAGGTCTTTGAAGTGAATCTCCTTGGGTTTATGGACACTAAGGAAAACCACAGGGTTTTGATATGAAAATCTGAGAATTTTGTTTACTACTCTAGTATTTTTTCTCTATTCTTCCTCTACCAACATATCAGAAAACAACAGCTTTGTTTTCTTAAGAGGGTAAATTAAGAAAAAGATAATAAAATAGAAACATTTCTTTAAGGAAGCTGCACACAGTTGTGTATCAGGATCTGACCCTTTTACCAGTTCTAGACAGTTAAATTCCTCTTTTCAATGAAATGCCTACATTCACTGTATTTGTACTTGGTTCTTGGTTTTTTGTTTGTTTGGTTTGGGTTTTTTTTCATTTAAATTTTCTCTGTATTGCTCAGGTATATGCTCCCTCCCTCCCTCCCTCCCTTCCTCCCTTCCTCCCTTCCTCCTTTCCTCCCTTCCTTCCCTCTTTTTTTTCACCAAAAAGGGTAGTGCAGACCAAAAATTCGCCTTGAGAGAAGCAATGACAGAAGTGGTGCATAAGCAACTCACAAGCTATCTGTGTTTAGATTATCCAGGAATATGTTTTAAAAATAAAAATAAAGGGAAAAAGAAAATAATTCTGGATAACATAAAACCCAATTGGTTTAATTAGTGAAAATATTCTCTTCTCTCTTCTCTCTTCTCTCTTCTCTCTTCTCTCTTCTCTCTTCTCTCTTCTCTCTTCTCTCTTCTCTCTTCTCTCTTCTCTCTTCTCTCTTCTCTCTTCTCTCTTCTCTCTTCTCTCTTCTCTCTTCTCTCTTCTCTCTTCTCTCTTCTCTCTTCTCTCTTCTCTCTTCTCTCTTCTCTCTTCTCTTCTCTTCTCTTCTCTCTTTTTTCTTTTTCTTTTTCTTTTTCTTCTCTTTCCTCTTGTCTTTGAGCAGCTAAGGAAAAGTAGTTAAAATTACTCTATCTCAGTTGGGAAAATTTGATAATAAAATGCTTCTAGTATAGAAGCTAGAGCTTTTCAGGGACGGTAGTCTGCTATTCATTTTTAATCAAGTTGGTATAGCAGGCATGCAATTTATGTCATGATCTATGTCAATTTTGAGTTTGCCTTGTTCTGGTTCCAGCCAGGGCAGGTTTAATTTTTGCAGTAGCCAGGAAGAGGCTTGACCAGGCCTTGGAGGTTATTCCGTACCACCTGGTGGCATTGCCAAGGGCAGAGGGAAGGGAGTCACTTCCGGGCAGAAGGGGTCCCTTCCATTTGAGTAAGTGTGACAGAGGGGGTGGTAGGGTAACACCAGTGCTGAGCATTTTGCATGTGAATCACTCGCCTCTCTCTTGTATATTTTGTTATTAATATTGTAGCTGTTGCTGATAGTTTTCTTATTTAATTGCTGTTTCCAGTAAATTGTTCTTTTATTAGCCCTTGATCTTTACTTTTTGTGTCTCCAGCTCTCCTATCCAGCCTGCCACAGGGGGGAGGGAGAGGGAGGGAAAGCGAGTGGCAACATGGCTTGGGGAGTCCCAGTGGGAGCACTAAACTGGAGAGTACCATTCCTAAACCATGACATGCTTTTTGAGCAGTTGGTGGAGAGAACAGCAGAACACATCAAGAAGTTTCTTTCAACCCGATAATTTTTAAATTAGCATAGTAGATATTAAATCCATTAAGCTCATAAGTTTGAATATTCTTAACAAAATATATGAAGGTACAGTATCACCTCCAGGGGAGCAAAGCAGAATTCATAAAATGTTGATATTACTTAAGCAGAACTTTAGCACTGTTTTCTGTGAGGCTGTATCAGACCTGTCTCAGGCTCATGCTGGGACTTCAAATGCAGCCTGAGTTATTGGACCCTTGTGACCATCAAAGGTAGCATGCTGTTTTTTCATTTTCATAATATAAGTTACTGCTAAATTGTCAGTTACGAGTTTTTAAACCCTAGAATTTCAAGGCAGTCACAATATATGTAGATGCTTTCATCTACTGATAAACTCTAGATGATGAAATTGATGGTTTGCAATTGCTTCTCCACTCCCATGAAAATTGCTGCATATATTGCTTTGATCCAGTCAAGACATGTGTTAATGAGAAGTAATATTCAGATAGCAAAACACCATGTGATTCCTTCTGATATATTCAGAACTTGCTGCTATGTTCATTGTCTTGCTCTGTACCTGCAACTGTCAGGGTGCTCCTGAATTTTGGTTTCTTGTTTATGATAAATAACTGCAGTGAAGATTATATCTAATCTCAAAAATAAAATGTTTTGGCTTTTACTAATGTCAGTATAGTGGTGGTTATCGCAGAAAAATTGCAATAATATGACTGATTCCTCTGCAACTTTCAGCATGAATACTGTGACAGGACTAAGGTATTTACAATACTCACCCTCCTTGCTTTCACTTTTCTATCCTGCATAGAAATATTTAACCCTTGGCTGCACTTCTTGCACCTGGCATGCTTCTGCTTAGAGCCACTCACCTCTTCTCCTTTCATCTCCATCTTTTCCATTGCTGACTGCTAAATGAATGTGTCTTTTTCTTTTCTGCTCCACAGTAGTTCCTACTTGTCTTTATATTATTATATTATTCTTAGCATATTACCAGAGCAGAACTGCCATACAAAGGAATCAGTAAAAGCAGGACACTGTCATTTTGATTCAAAATCATTTTACACCTGCTGCACACTCAAGCTATACTTTGTTTGGAATGGATGTTTCTCTGACACCTTATTCCAGGCCACTAAATCTGAGTCACACTCTTTCCTTTTCAAGTGGTCAGGCCATGTCTCTACTACTCCTATGGGTATGACACCATGATCTAATCTGACTTCATCCAGACTCATGCACTGCAGTTATTGTCCCCTGACTACTATCCAAAAACCAGATTTGACATGTACAGAGTTTTGCTTTTGCAGCTTATAGGCAGTAAGAATGTGCAATGACAGAGGAATGATTTATGATTTATTTGTTTGAAAGAGAATAGAATTCAGTATGTTTATGACACACTGTATTAACCATATCTGGCACTTCAGTAAAGCTTGTAGGTAGATATGATGTAGCCTTTCTAAGTCCTGCAATTTGCAATGTCTCTTCGGGAACAAAGCGTGTCCTAATTCAAATTACCCTCACTCTTTCAGTATGTCAGATTCTAGATACTGTGATGCAGATTACTCAGATGATAAGTATATATTCTCTGTTTAAAATCTATCTGTTCCTCTTTACATCCATGGCACTGAAGAATTGTAACTTCACAGCTTCAGAAGAGAAGGACGTGTTGAACAGAGGTCTGTAAGTGACTGTCTTGCGTCTAGTCCTGTTCAGTATTCATTACACGACAGGACACCACGTAAGTGCACCAATTAAAATTTATTTCAAAGAAAAAATTGGGAAGGTCTACAGTTACAGGAAGGAAACCAAAAAAAGCCCAAGATTTTAAAACAGTCCTGAATAAATGCCCCAAAGATGAAAAAGATGTTGGTCAACAAACACAACTGCACACGCAACATATTTAGAATATTTAGCTACACCAGTGCAGAGAAATAATTTACCATCTAAGTAAGTTGGCAGAAAAGTGTTGAAATGAATCATGAAATGAAGCAGGAATCAATGTTGTGTCTCCACTGTTGCACACATTGTATAAGCAGCAGTAAATGCAAAAAAAATATATGTGAATAATGCTTCAGTGATGCTTGGGAGCTGTAAGATTCCAGCAAGAGCAATCTGTGTAATTCTGGGCATTCCAGCTAAAGAATTATATAAAACAGTTAGGAAAAGCCTAAGGGACATTAACAAGAATGCCCAAAGATAGCAAAAATGAGGTTCATGAGGGAAGGTAGAATGAATTGTATATATATGTATATATATATATATGTATATGTATATATATATGTGTATATATATGTATATATATATGTGTATATATATGTGTGTATATATTTATATATATATGTATATATGTATATATGTATATGTGTGAGAGAGGGAGAGAGAAAAGGAGATAATACGTTCTTCAAGTCCATAAAAAGTTTCTTATAACAGGAAATACTCTGCATATTCCTCATGACGACAATAAGATGCAATGGAAAAATATTGAGGAGATAGGAGAACTTTGACAGTGAGGGGAGTGAACAAATGCAAAGAGGTTGCAGAGCCTCCAGATGAGGCGTTCTTTGAAAACAAATTGGCTAAATATCTTTCAGTAGTGGTACAAATGCAATTCTGTCCTGAGAGGAAGACATTATATTTTTTTTTTCTAGTTTTTTCATAAATTCTAATACTTCTTTACTTCTATGTATGAATAGCCCAAGTATTTTCCAAGTCTTGAAAACAAATCCTTTTTAGACAAGTAAAATCTGGTGAACCTTGCATCATATAGGAGCAGTGTGTGAGAGAATGGTATCTGCCCACATGTAAATAAACTTTGGATCGAAATAGAAGAGAAGAGAAAAATATGACATAGGTATAGAAGAGCTATTGGTAGGTATATTCCATCTGTGGTTTTAACTGTCGGAGGAGTTAAAGACTATCTGTTTTTATGGTAGTCTTCTCCAAACATTGACAGTTTTCTCATGAAAGTTTCTTATTTCAGGCCAAAAAAATTTTTCCTATGGATTTATGTTATGTTACATAAGGATATGTTGGGGGTTTTTAGGAGTTTTTTGTTTGTTTGTTTGTTTGTTCCTTTCTTTCCCCCTTAAAGAATTTTTTCTCCATGCTAAGGGACAATTGATGGGTGCTTAAGGAAGACAAAGGACATGGCCATGGGAGGGGGAGGCCAGTTTGTCTTCTTTTTTACTTTTTTTCTTCTCTGGTGAGGGAGGAAGGTGCCGCGAGGTTTGGAACTGAGAAAAGGGGTTGGATACAGTGCCTACTGGCTTCTTTTCTTCCAGTGTTCGGAGGGGAAGGAGAGGCTGCGGTCGCTGTAGGGAGAACTCACCGTCACTGCGGGGTCCTGCCTTCTGCTGCCTTCCTTTCTACCGTGAGTGGAGTTTGCTCGCTGGAGCAACTGTTTGCATAGGGACCCTTTTCACCATCCGCTTGGGTGCCTCAGGGGGCCCGGGACCCCAAGCCCNTTACATTCTCCATTCCAAGGGAGGCTCCTGCCTTCCTTAGAAGACACCTGTCTTTCAAACCAAGACAGGATAAAAGATCTGCACTGAAGATTTTGGAAGATGGACAAATCCTTTAAAGGCTAGTACCTGGTGACTGCTGGACTGAAGGTAAGTGAGATTGTGCTGTTTGTGCCATCACTGTCATCATGGAATCATTGTTCCCAGAAAGTCAGTGCACTAGCTTGCACAGTCCATAGCTGAATAGTGGCTTGAGAGGGAAATGGCAAGAAACATTAAAACCATATATTTTAACAATACGTCAAATAGCTCTTGTCAAAGGGGTTATTTTCTTCAACCTGCAAATATCATGACATTTTTTGTTGAGTTAAAGGGCAGATTTCCCATGCATTTTCTTGAAGAATTATGCCACTTTTTGTATTTACACATACTGTATATTTCAGTTCAGCATTTTTCCCTTTGTTCCAAGAGTAACACCAAGCTTAATGTTTTCTTTAGTTTATATTCTCTTGTCTGCAGAAATATCTGACATTTTACATTATGAAAAGATAACCTATTTCTTCTTACAGATGTCAGGTCTATGTAAAATAGTTTTTTTAATAAAAATTGAGTCTCTGTACAGATATTCAGGTGTTCAGCTTTTACTATGAGGCTGAAGACTTTCACTGGTATGTTAGAGTTTGTTCATAATTTTGGCTTTTTCTCTATAAAATATTAATGTATTCATCACTATGATTCACTTAAGCAAATAATTCCTTGCTATAATTACAGTATGTATTCCATACTGCTTACTTCAAACATTACACATTATTCCCCCATTATTATTATTATTTAGTATATGATTGGGCATTTGAGAATAAATAGACTGCTTCTAATGATCCAGAAAACATTAAGTTGTAAACTGAAATGGCTGATTTTGAGAGCCTTTCAGGTCCCATGAACTGTAGCTCTGATTTTCTTACTTGTCTTTCCATGATGTATTTATATGGCAGATTGTAAAAATATATTAATGAAAGACTTGAGGGCAAAGTAACTGTAAATTTAGATCATCATTTTAATTTTCTGGCTTACTGAAATCAGTTTTCAAGTGTATTCTATTATGGTGGGTGTGATTCCATTAGAAATATTTTTAAAAGCATAACAGTTTTGATTTGGAGAAAGACATTTGCAAACCTTTTAAATGAAGCATTGTTTTCTGCATTTCTTCAGGCTAAATGAAGCTTTGTCTTCTGCCAAACATTCTCATTACTAGTTTTTAGGAGTAATGTCAAAAAGGGAGTGTTTTCTTTACACTAGCAGAGAAGAAGTACTGCAGAGTATTGGTTTGTAAGTTGGCCAGAACAATTCAGCTCTATAAAAAAGAAAAGTGTTGGGCTAAAATGATTTTGCTTCATAGACACTGAGAAAATAATGTGTAGTATTTAGACAGAATTATGCAGTAGCCATTAGAGACTGCTGGGTTTCCAGAAACAGAATACTCTGAGTTAGAACTAGTTCTGGGTTATTGTATATGGACAGAAAAATAGAAGAATCCACAGATTCTGGTTGTGCAGAGAGCTAGAATATGCACCTAGTACTATTTTTCATAAACAGATTTTTAGTTTAATGAGAAAAATAGCAGGAAAAAGAAGAATCTAGAAAGATTGCTTTAAGAGAAGTATAACAGTAATTCAGGACATTTTATACTACCTGCTCTTATTTCCTAAAAACCTCATCATGTTTTTATTAAGTGACACAAGCAAGAAGCTTTGGTTAAAAAGTACAAAATGAATCTTTAATACTGGTATAAGTATCGCCATGTGGGTGTTAGATGGAGAAGCTGCTGCTTTATTCCTGAGGCGTTCCTTGGCGTGGAACCCCCGGCAGTGCTATATTGCACACTCGCAATCCAGCTCTCACCCACGCAGCACACGCTCACACTGAGCTAGCTAGCTCACGCGTAACTAAAGGCAAAGAGTTAAGCGGTGTCCCTCGTATGGAATGCCAAAGGGTTTATTTACCAAACAATGACAAGACAGCCCAGCGACAAAAAGGAGCTCTACGTCTGGCCGTGACACACTTATAAAGGGGAACAGACGGGAGGTGGGGTAACACAACAACAACCAATGGGGAGAAGGAGGGGGCGGAGTGGGGCCTGGATTGCATCCTCTTCAGGGATACAAGGGGCGTCTGGCTGCTGGCCAATCCGACAGACCGAATCTACATAGAACCATGAAGCCTGATGGGAGAGGCCTTTCTCACTGAGTTTAGGGGTGATCTTAAACTTCGCAGTTGGCCCACCAGCGGGCCCCCTCTATACCTGGGCTCTTTGGCCCCCGGCCACCACAGCTGCTGGTTCAGCCACTGCAACATATAAGCATTATAACAGCACAATATGCAATAATGAAATATACCTATTTGGGTCTCTGTAGAGATTGCAGTAAAATATAAATCAAATGTATTTAGGAATATTTAGAAAAATATATTAGATCAAGAAAGTAAGACATGAAAAGTGTATTTTGATCTCTTGGAGCTCTTTCCCCATCTGATCCTTGTGTACTTGTCATTGCCAAAATTTACCCTTTCTTACCCTGGCAAATGAGGCTGTAAGTTAGATACAGTAAATATATTTGTCCAGCAGCTTTTGTCCTGTTTTCTATGGGGTATATCATAGAAGGTAGTTTCTCATGTAGCAATATATATCAATGTCTGGCATTAATCATGTCACCAAATAATTCAGTCTGATAGAATGATCCCTTTACATCAATTTGCTGATTTTAGTAGGTATGTTCCAGAGAATATCAAAGAGAAGAAGCATGTAATCAATAGTACCACCAGTGTATACAATACATTTTAAAATGTATTTTAGAAGACTTTTAAAAGGTCTATTATTCTGGTTTCCATTCATCCTCTTTCAACAAAAAGAAATCCAAGAAGGAAGCGATATTCTCAAAAAATTAAAATAATCCTGTTAATTTATGTTTCCTTCTGCTATCAAAGTTTCAAACTAGGTCATTGGAAAAAGTTGATCTACTCTACCAGAGGAGATCTTTCCTCTAAACAGAACTAAAAAATCAAAGATTTTATGGAAAAACTTTCATTTTTTTCCCGGTGGTTCATATACAAAACTCCTCAGTCTACAGAATCCTCAATCTGGCATTTTTATTATGTATTAAATTTAAAAAGTATTTTGCTCAAGTGTGAATATTACATAAATGTAAAAGAAGCATTTAATACCTTTATATAGATACAGTAATTGATAACTTCTCCCCAGTAAGCTTTCATAAAAATTTCTCTTGCAAACATATAGTTAATGATGCAAGACCTAAAACATCAGTGGGTTTAAAAATTCTTAAGTTGTAATTGACCACTAGCCTTTGAGAGCATGAATATCATATCTTCAAAATGTTTCCAGCTTATGAAGTAACATGGTTTTTCATAAGAGCTTTTACCACTAAATATATCCATAAAGTTCTGTTAAGTCAGTGATTGTGACTTAAGTGTCCTCATGGTCCTAAGCAAATGTACATCTTTTCCCCCTCATCAGCACTTGTCTTTAAATAAATTATGGGAACATTGAAAGAAAAGCATTTACACCCACAGAAGGTCCATAATGGTGATCTAGAGTTCACCAAAATCATTAGGAGTTTGCAGAAGATTTTTATTTGGACTGTATGCCTCCACTGCAGTTCTGAGTGGACTGATTCTCTGGTCTTCAGAAACTGGGGAGAAGCAAATAAGAATCACACTGATCTGCTACAATGAATGTTGTTAATGTCACCTTCAGCCCTTAATATAACCTTGCTATTCTAGGGATTACTTTCACCAAAAATTCTAGGTACTACACTGTAGACCTAATAGTCTGATGGAACCCCATGTGGTAAAACAAATCTCTTTCATATGTGTGTTAGGCTTTAAGCTATCAGTAAATATCGCATCTGTGTATGCTGTCACACAGACCATTTGAAGAGCTGTGGCCATGAAGTGCCAAGGAACTGTGTCTGATGTTTTGTGCCTGTCAAACAGCAGGTCTGCAACACCACAGAGGTCTGCAGCACTCCTGTGATGAGAGATAAGGTTCTTAAGAGGCATAATACATAAATGCCTATGTTATTCAGCTTCACTGCTAAAATAATTTAGTACTTGCTCAGTCTGCTTGTGGCAGTGCAGGCTTTTCACTTCTAAAGAAAGATTTTTGCTCTTGGAAAAAATGGAATTGACTGCGAGGCAGACTTTGCAGACATCTGAAAGATAGTTTGAGGCTCGATTATTTCTTTCAAGATCTGAACACAGTGGCAGCCAGAAAGTGTTTATAGTTCTTCCCTTTAGCTGTCCATTACTCAGGGGAGTGATTCGCACTTCCCTGTTCTTCCTTTGAAAATCTGTTGGCTTTGGTGTAGCTGTAGGGAGCACTGCAAATCATTGCATTATGTGACTTTTTTCTTTCATGTAAAAGGTGAGTATTTACAGGGATTTATACAGTAAAATCAGTTAAGCAATTCACTGTTACAAATTTTTTTTTTTTTGTAAAGTCACATTAAGTGTAAATTTCTCTGTTCCCTCCCTTGTTTTGGGCTTTGTACATTTTAAAGTGAACATGATAAAGAGACAATACCAAGGTATAAATAACATCTAATAATGCTTAATACTATGCTAAATTTTAATTTCCACTGATATTTATAATATATATGTATTAGAATTTAATTTGTAAAAAACAGTAAACTCATATTTTGTCCATTCTTAGATTTTGGGATCCATGAATAAATTTTGCGACAGATTTTTATAATGATTTTAATTTTTAGAAAGCTGTCAAAGCCCTTATTTTTTTGGTAGTTGTTGCTATTTTATAATTATTAATCCTTAAAAAAAAAGGTAGAATTAAAATGGTAAATCATACAGAAAAATGGAAGAGAAGGCATTTTTGTGTATTAAAAACAAGAAGAAAAATGTTTATGCTTTTTTTGTAAATATAGCCAGCCCACAGTAGCACAGAGAAATAAAACCCCCCAGAGATTAAATTTTTAAAAAGACAGGAATATAGAGATGATAGAATTTATACAAAATACTGCCAATCATTTACAAATAATAGATTCACTTTCATCTGGTATCTTTCCTTCCAAAGAATTTTGTCATACGAATGTTTAAGAAAGGATGTAAAGTTCAAAACTTATGACGTCTTTCTTTAATGGCAGAAATCTTAATTTCTACTCTCAGTATTCGTCAGTAAGTGCAGTCCCCCTTGCGTAATTAGAGTTCCAGCTATGTCTGCCAAGATGATAATTGTGCCTGTGATGCTTCTTTGTTTTTATGTAATGAGACTTGCATTAATGTTTGACTAAAAATAATTGAAGAAGGAGAATATTGACTGTGCAGATGATATGAATAGATTACATTAGTACAAACCTCCTACAGCCGGAAATCCCATTGAACAGTAGGACTCTTACTCTTGTTCTGGGAGGTATTTGCCAGGCATGAACTGTGAAAAGTATAAGTTTTAATGATTTACTTAGATTCTACTAATGCAGTTTATTTCATTTTACTTACTTTAGTCAAATGTAGCCCAACTAAGAAGATTTCTGCCGCATTATAATTAAATGTCAGCAGATGTCTAGCTGGGCTGTGCTTGGTGCTTGGGAGGGCTTGCCTGTACCTGAGCTGGTGCCAGATTGCTCTGACAATGATCTGGTGGCCACAAGAGCATTGCTTGACCTAAGTCAAACCTTGGTGACAGCCAGAGATGGATAAACCTGGGCAAACCAGACATTCGCTGTGGGACAGGCAGTAGCCTGTGGTGTCTTCCAGGGCTGGAGGACGTCGTGATGCAGCATCCAGATGGGGCTGGAGGCCAGTCAGAGGCAATCAGGTACGAGAACATTGGAAAAACAGCACTGATCATAAAGAGAAAGAAATGTCCCCATTCCCACCTGGAACACCACTCCCCACACAGCAGAGAGCTTGGGATGATAACTCTCTGTGACACCTCATTGTCTTTCTGTGTGAAGAAGTCTGGTGCCGTTGAGCAGAGGGATATTGGTAGTGCAAGAACAACACCAGAGTAACAGGGCAGCTCAGACTATGCTCTTATTAGTAACAGTTTACAGGCATATTATTACCAATTAAAGTTTTCTATATTTGGACTACATATATCATTCTAACAGGACTAAAGATAGATGTTTGCTAGATTTTGATCAGATTAAGATTTTAATTTGGCTAACAATAAATTCTTAGCTTCATACATAAAATATGTTCTGTGTGGTTATTTTACACTTTGTTTTAAACCTGGTTAGAACCCAAATAAACACTTCATACTGCACATTGTATGCACCTACCACATTATTAGGGAAGAACTTCACAAGTCACCTAATTTATAGGAGAAAAAAATGATTTTCACGGATTTTGAAGGCTCAAAGTGCTCTGTTAATCTGCTGCTAGCAATTCTTTTTACTTTAAATGTATGTCTTCATGAACAGTCAATTTAAAGTGTTAGACATTGGTAACAACCATGCTGGTTGATATGTATTTGTTTAGTTCCAGACTTCTATCAGGTTCCACAATCACATAATAAGAAATTCAGTTTTATTGCTATGTTGACACACAGTAGTTCTCTGGGGTTTTTTTCTGCTTCCTCTCTTTATTTAAAAGCTAACTTGTGCCTTGCTCTCATCCCAGTGGAACCAATTGCCCCAAGTATACCTGTACAGCCTGCTTTTTGTGGGAAAGCCACTCAAGGTAAAGCAATTGAGTAATGAATGGAACATCTGGCCTTTAAGCAGTATAGCACCGAGTCTTAGAGCAAGAGAGCTCTGTCCCATTTTTTACACTTGTTCTTCACTTCATTAACAGGTGAATTAAAAAATACACTCTGTAATAATGTTTCCATTTCAGTTGTTGAGTATATAGTAAAAATATTACCATTTGCTTTTATTGGTTTTGCTTTTATAAATTTTTGCACCTTAGTCAGGGGAAAAAAAGTCCAATGCTGCATTTTAAAAATGCAAACTGCATTTCATTTTAGGTTTGGTCATTAGAAGCTAGAGGGACAAGAGACATATATGGCTTTCTGGAAACTTAGACTGAAAAGTGGTGAAGAAAAGGACATTGATAAGAGAAGATAACTTGCTGGAAGACCAAAATGGCAATACCTGGAGAAATTCTGTGAATGTTTAAATAGAGAAACTTCCCAAACCACAGCTTCAAATGATTAAATTAATGAAAGAAAGTGTGAATTAATAGAACCCTTAAGAAGTTCACCTACATACTTTCCTTTTTGATGTTGCTTCTACTGAGATAGAGGAGGAAACTAGCACTGAATAAACGTTAAAATGCACTCCTTCCTACTTTTTCAGCATTAAGAGCTTAAATTGAAACACGATCTGTAGAGGTTCCTAATTAGGTTACCCATTAAATGTACTGCTTCTAACTGTTAAGATTGGGTTTTAATAAGTCAGATTTGAGAAATCTTGATTTCAAGATTTTTCTGAGTGTACTTAATTTAATTTAGTTTATACTTCACATTTTTAAACTAAATAATTCCAGTTGAATATTCTCTTGCTCCTTTTGTACTAGTATCTCTTACACTGATGCATAATACTTAGTGTAATCCTGATGCTACAGGCTTTATTCAGGAATAGTTCCATTTGCTCTGTTGAATTGTTCCTTTTTAGAGTAAATCTTTATAGAATGTTGAGAGACATTGATATCTATGATAATATTTTGTTTCTGTATTTCATGAGGACATTGAAGGTTGCAAAAAAAATGTTACAAAATGATAATGCTTACTGTTTCAGGAAAAGAAGAGTCTGTGTTTAGCAACCATGGTATCTGTAATTGTGTGGCTAGTCCTGCTCATGACTCCAATAAATCTAAGCGTAAAAGTTACCTTTTAAAGTACTATGAGACCCCAGACCTACCAAAACCCATTTTATGCCATAGCATATTCCCTGCCTCCCCTGCCACCACCAAGATATCCTGGTTTAGAGCTAGCAAATACTGGCTTTATTGCTGCAGGTTCTGGCCCTAAATCCAGCAGGGTAAGGTCTGGCACACACTGTGCTACTGGAGATATAAGACTGAACTCACTCCTAGACAAACTAGAATGCTAATTTTTCAGTCACTTTTCCAATTGCAAGTAAAATAGTATTATTTGTTTGCAAAACTATGCTGATATTCATTGCATATGGAAATTCAAACTTTGGCCTTGGCACTAGTCTTGATTGCTGTGTTGCGAATGTACAATCAATGCCATTTACTCCAAACATATGAAGTTCAACAAGTGCAAGTGTCCAATTCTGCGCCTGGGATGAGGCAACCCTGGATGTATGCACTGGGGAACAAGAGGCTGGAGAGCAGTGCCATGGAAAGGAATCTGGGGGTCCTGGTCAATGGCAGGTTGAACGTGAGTCAGCAGTGCCCCGGCAGCCAGGAGGGCCAACTGTGTCTTGGGGGGCATCAGGCACAGCATTGCCAGCTGGGCGAGGGAGGGGATTGTCCCGCTCTGCTCTGCACTGGGGTGGCCTCACCTTGAATATTGTGTGCAGTTCTGGGCACTGCAATATAGGATATAAAGCTATTAGGGACCATCCGAAGGAGGGCTGTGAAGATAGTGAAATGTCTGCAGGGGAAGCCATACAAGGAGTGGCTGAGGTAACTTGGTCTGTTCAACCTAGGAAGGAGGAGACTGAGGGAAGACCTCATTGTGGTCTGCAGCTTTCTCATAAGGGGAAGAGGAGGGGGAGACACTGGTCTCTTCTCTGTGGTGACCAGCGACTGAACCTGAAGGAATGGACTGAAGTTGTGCCAGGGGAGGTTTAGGCTGGATATCAGAAAAAGTTTCTTCACCCAGATGATGGCTGGGCCCTGGAACAGGCTCCCCAGGGAAGTGGTCACAGCACCAAGCCTGACAAGAGTTCAACCAGCATTTGGACAATGCCCTCACATACATAGTGTGACTCTTGGGCTATTCTGTGCCAGGAGTTGGACTTGATAATCCTTGTGGGTTTCTTCCAACTCAGGATAGTATATGATCTTTGGTTACCTATTTACTCCAGGGAAAGGAACCTGTTGTGTTATTCTGAGGATAGGATAGGATAAGATAGTGCAGTTCTGCAGTTCAAGCTCCATCAAATGAACTCAGTTGTGTCATTGCACCAGAGACCACAAGTCAGACCAATGTAGATGTTAGGCTATAAATGCTGAGGAACATGGAGATGAATAGACATAACTGAGATGATCAACTTTGTTTCTAACATCAAGGTATTCATCTGCTACTTCAGACTATATCTGTGACATCAGAATGTCTGATGTGGAAGCAGGAAAATAGGCAGCAGATTCCTCCCGAATCACTTCATAACTTGGAAAATATAAACCTCAGCATAATAAATAATAATTGTTTATTATGAACACTGATGTATTTAATTACAGCTCCAGTGAGCTGATGTTAAAAATAAAAGTATTTTAATTCTGTTATGTTTTCTTCTGTAAATAAATAAGTAAATAACTCTTGCTGGTTTTCTTGTGTTTGATTGGTAAGTTTGTTATTCAAATGTATTAAGGAAGAGCTTACATGTATTTTGATACAGACACAGCATACAAAACACAGCGAATTTAGGGCAATAATTCCCGCATTTGCTAATAGAATTTTTTAAGAGAAACATACAGAGGAATCTAGCTAAACCTGTTCTCTTTACAGGAAGTGAAGACATACAGGGACATACAGAGAGTGATCCATTTCCACTTAATTTAAATATTTATCTAAGAGTGGGATGCATTATCTTTTGGAGATCCTACATTTCTTCTGTTGACTAGAAAGCAAAACTAGAAAATAAACTGAGAACCTAACTTTTTACCCTGGTTTGTTTAGGTGTGGTGAATCTCACACTTTATCAATTATGAATTACCAGTTTTGAAGGTACTGACTGTGGCTTGTACAGACTATCTGAAAACATCACTGTATAAACATCTTTTTAATATGATGGAAGCTGTGGGCATGAAACATCAAATCATTCAGCTTGGAAGTGGTCTAAGGACGTCTTTAGCCAAACCTCCTGATGAAAGTAGGTACAACATGCAATTCAGACCAGGATGCACAAGGCTGTAGTCTCTTGGGTCCTGAAACCCCCAAGCATGGAGATAGTGTAACATCTCTGTGCAGCCTGACCAACTCATTGTCTGTTCTCATGGTAAAAAAAGATTTTTCCCAGGTCATCCTTGTAATGTGCTATTTCTTCTTCATAACTACTGCCTCTTACCCAGAATCTACCTCAGTAAAGAGCCTGTCTCTGCCTTCTTGGCTCCTCATAGGCACTTACAGGAGACATACATTGTCCTGAAGCCATCCCTTCTTTAGGATGAACCAGTATGGCTCCCTCAGTGTCTCCTCACAGGAGACATGCTGCAATGCTGACTGTTCTGGTGGCTCCTCAATGAACTGAATTCCATTTATCCACAACTTGGTAGCACTGCGAGGCCCCAGCCTGGATAATGAGTTTCAAACATGGTTTATACAGTGCTGAGTCAAGAGGGGCTGGTCACTCCCCTTGAGCTCCTTGCTGTGCTCCTTATTGATACAGCGTGTTGCTGTTACCATTGCCAGGTCACACTGCTGACTAATGGTTAACCTCCTGTCTGCCAAGACCTCCAGAATCTTTTCAGCAGATCTCTGCAGCAAATACTCTCCCAGCAATGAGTGCCTGACCTGTATTGTTATTTTTTTTGTAGATGCAGGACTATACCTACACCTCTGCTGAATTTCCTGCCTGATCCTCCTGGATAGGATTGTCTGAGTTCTTCTGAATGGCAGTCCATTCTCTGAACTTGGCAGCTGGTGTCATTATCCCATGTTTAGTGTAATCTTCAGATTTCATGAGGGTGCATTTTATCTTTTTTTCCAAATCACTCTTTGGAGATATTAAATAGGACACGTACCAGGATAGATCCCCTGGGAAAATCCCCTTGTAAAGTGTTTTCCATCTATAGTACAAAACAGTAACTGCTACCTAGAGCCTGATAATCCAAACAGATTTTTATCCTCCTGGTTGTCCAGACATTCAGACATCTTTGCTCGAATACAAAAATATTGTGAGAGACAGTGTCAAAAGCCTTAGTAAAGTCAAGGTAAAGAATTGCAACTGCTTTCCATTAATTCATGGATTCAATAATTTTACCATAGCTCATTTTATCTTACTCTGGTAGCTTTATGACCTTATTCTTGATAAACCCGTGATGGTTGGACCTAGTAACCTCTCTGTCATGTGACTAGGATAGCCTAAACTGGAATTTTCTATGGACTGAAGTTCAGCTAACCAATCTTGTTGTACACTCATTCCTCGCTCATATTTCTTGTCCTATTTTGAAGACAGGTAAAAGATCTTCAGTTATTAGGGACTTCTCCTTCTCTCCACAATGTGGTAGAAAGAAATGTCACAATGACATCTGTTGTCTCTCAGTACTTTGGTATCCATTCTATCTGGTCACACAGGCCAGAGAATACCGCTCTTATCTAAAAAAAAGTAAACTTGAATTTATAGTTCAAATATAAACTTATGAAGGAATACAGCATTTAAATACAATTTCAATTTAAAGCATTGGATCTTGATTTGCTACAGAGTTCCACAGAGGCTCTCAAAGCAGTGGGTCTTCTCAGGTACCGTTAAGAAACCCAATAACCAGACATAATGAGACCGGATAAGGATAGTATTTTCATCTTATTTCTGATTGCTTGACTTTGACCAGTCTAGGAGCTATCATTTGTATCTTTCAGTAAATCCTTTTTCATTTTATATGTCTGGGTATAGACTCAACACTAGTTATCTTATCTTGAAAATAAATCGAGCACTCAGCTAAATCTGCACTGCATCAATATTCTATTTTCATAATATCCCCAAGTGAAATGAAATAAAAGTTCATGTGTATACTTTAAAGGGAATCTATAGATTATTGTTTTTCTATATTCACAATGAGGGCAACAGGGGAAAGTGAAAACATTTCTGCTTTAACTAAAATATCTTCTGGTCTACTTAAAAAGAGGTTTTTTCTTTTTTTTTTTTTACCATGTGAGGAGTGAAACGTACTATTAGAATTTTTCCATAATAAGTTCTGAATTGGGTCTGGCTGAGATGAAGTTGATTTTCCCCACAGCAGTGCCCTTGGAGCTGTGCTTTGGTAGCTAGAAAGGTGCTGATAACACACCAGTGTTTTGGGTACTGCTGAGGAGTGCTCACACAGCACAAAGGTGGGTTTTCCAACATCCCTCCCTTGCCAGTAGGCTGGGGGTGGGCAACATCTTCGAAGGGGACATAGCCAGGACACATGACCGAAACTGACCAAAGGATTATTCCATGCTGTCTTGGGGTGACTCTATCATGTGTATCCCCTATCATGCTCTATGCCCAAAAAGTAATATTGTGCCTTTTCTGTGCCTTTAAACTGAGCTTGAAAAAAAACCCAGATGAACTTTCCAAAGCAGCTTCTCAAGGACACAGAGATATACTCCTCAGTGTTTTTTCTGACTGCGGAAGGCACGAAGGGAGCACCCTGCTTGCTTTTTCTTCAGCCAGCTGGTTTTTTTTTCCCTCTTGGCATGAGACGGAGAGCTGAATTTTGTTTCCTGGGACTTTGGGTTTTTTTTTTCCCTTCTTCTCTTCTGAACTGTTTCAACAACATCAGAACACATCAGGAGAATTTTCTCCCCGAGGCCC